>SKCR01018953.1:0-101492 GCA_019454045.1 Zanthoxylum bungeanum
CCAACAGATACAAGGTATCGACTCCGCTATATGGCAAAGTGCCATGAAGTCCGAAATGGATTCCATGTATACCATCCAAGTTTGGACACTGGTTGATATACCAGAAGGCATTGTGCCTATTGGTAACAGATGGGTCTTCATGGTGAAGACAAACATGGATGGCAACATACAAACGTACAAAGCTAGGCTTGTAGCGAAAGGGTATTGTCATCAATATGGTGTCGATTACGACGAAAACTTTTACCCGTTGCCAGGATTAAATCCATTCGGACAATGCTTGCTATAGCTGCATATTTCGTTTATGAAATATGGCCGCTGAACGTCAAAACAACTTTCCTTAACGGAAACCTTTTGGAGGATGTTTACAACATCCTGACGGTTTTGTCGTGCCGAAACATGCAAACAAGATTTGCAAGTTAAATCGATCAATTTATGGATTGAAGCAAGCATTGCGTTCTTGGAACACGTTTTGATGAAATCATAATGGTATATGATTTAATTCAAAACAAAGATGATTCTTGTGTATATAAGAAGGTTAGTGGGAGCGCACTGACAATGATTGTCCTATTCGTTGATGATGTATTGCTTCTTAGCAATGACAAGATTCCAATATACGACATGTACCAGTCTCAACGGGTTTACTTTACTAACCAAGTAGTGTAAACATTGACCAGAAACTGTCTAAGAATGACAACGTCATGATACAACTCAATATTAGTTGCGACGCTTTACAACAGTATCATAACTAATCATTTTAAGGTCTGTTACGTCTTTATCATATAAAAATAGATGTTATATAATAGAAACTGTTTATTTTATTCATAATAAAATATTACATAAGTATTTACAGGGAAATACATAAGAAAATTAGTGTTCTGAGTACCAACCCTAACAATTAGCTATACGCATATTCAACCCATTTAAAAACCTAGCCATTGTAGCTTCTCTATCCTCCTCAACATTAGCCCTAATCTCCTAGTGATAATCCTCCACACTCCTGGATCCTTAAGTAATACTTTGAAGCCTTTGGTAAATATCCCAATAGTAGTGGCTAGGAACGAACCGTCTCTTCATGAGTGCTCTCAACTCTATCCATGTACTAATAGGTCTCTCCCTATTTCTCCTCCTACTAGTCACTAACTAATCCTACTATACTATAGCATAATCAGAAAACTCCAAAAATGTCAACTTCACTTTCTTTTCCTCAGTGTAGTCATAACAGTCAAATAACAACTCCACTTTCTTCTCCCATCTAAATAAGCTTCAAGATCACTCATCCCATGGAAAGATGGAATTGTCATCTTAATTCTGCCCATGTCACCATCCAACCCATTTAAAAATATAGCCATTGTAGCTTCACTATGATTATCTTGATGACCACTATCTCGCCAACCACCTCTCGGTCTAAACCTTGTCCTAAGAAGCCAATAGTCATACTCGACCTCTTCATCCACATCCTCAAATGCTACATTATCAAAAGTATGCTCAGCCTCAAACTCATCCATAGGAACAGGCCCTCGCCTATCTTACCTACCCACATATGGTGTCCGCTGTGATGGCGTGGACACCCTCTCTACTAGATTGTTCCATCTGCATATTAGTTATAACCTCTGTCTGTCGACGTTGCTCTTGAGCTTTCTTATCCTACTTATCTTGTCAGTCAACAAACATCAAATTAAACCTCTCAAAATGTTGGAACATTACCTTGAGGGTATAAGTCTCATCCCCTACCTTATGTGATGATTCACTATGCTTAGCCATAATTCAACCTTTTTTTTAACCTTTCTTGAATTTTTTTTAACAACTAAGAAAGTAACACAAACTAACCTAAAAAATAATTTAAAATTCATCCAAACCACCCTAATCAGCCATTATTCACACCTAACTATTAAACTTGCACTCTAAGTAAGCTAAGCTTCCTTAATCCCCAAGGAACCAAACAAACTCAACAAACCTTATCTACTATTCACGCCCAAATTGCCTTGTGCAACAAGGAATCAATTTAGTTCCCTTATCTCAAAAGGTAACTTTCACAACAAGGTTACTTGCACACCAAGTTTACCCTAAACACTAAAAAAACTTAATTCAACAAGGAACCCACACCTTAAATCATGCCCAATAGATCTAGTTTTTTATGGTTAATATGCATAACTTGTAAGAAGAAATCAAGAAGCAAGATTTGATGGCAACTATCAAGATTATGCAAATTTCATGTATGTGTTATCAAGAATTAAACTAGATTCGCCAAGAAATTATGGGATCGAGTCTGATCTTATTTTTCTCTCCTCTCTTTTTTTTAAAAAAAAAAAAAATCGAAACTAGATGACTCAAGAACACTAAGAGACCAAAATCAATGGGAAAGACTCCAAGAAATTGAATCTTGAATGCAAGAACAATTAAGATTTAACAAGACACTTAAAAAGACTCGAAGAACAAGATTAAAATCAAGAAAAATCAGATCTGAAGTGATCATATTCCGATCAATAATTTAAACCCTTTTTGTTATTTTTGACTTTTGAAGACTCACAAATCATGCAAGAGCTGATCAAGACTCACAAGAACACAAGGTTATGAAGATTAAACAAGAAAAATCACAAGAAACGAACTGACCTTATGCAGACTGAATTTTTTTTTGTTAATTTTTGATTTTATAGACTCAAGAACACAAAGACATGCAAGAAACCAAAATTAAAATACAAGAACTGTAATAGACTCAATTGAACCAACAATAAACACTTGAAAACCGAATTTTGGAACCAAGAAATCGAATCTTGAATTCAAGAATGTGAATCTTGAAACCAAGATTTATGCAAGACTCAACAAGAACCAAGCAAAAATCAAAACATGCAAGAAACAACAAAAATCAAAACTCAAAATAGGAAAAAGAAAAGAAAACGCAGAAAAGTAAAGATAGATAACTTGTTACGCAATCGCTCTAATACCAACTTATGAGAACCCCACAGGAACGAAGCCCGTGAAACCCACAAAAGATTATTATGCATGTCCAGGAAAGCAACAAGGATGATGAACGGACTTCTTGAATATCGATACTTCAAGAATCCCGCTTATAAGATAACGCCACAAGGGCTGCAAATTCTTTGATTAGTCTTTAATGTTCTATCAAGAATAAGTTTTAGAGAAAAAACACTCGCTTGACTGTTTTATTAATATCAAAATAACGATTGCCAAAAACAATAACAAAGACTTCTTTAAATAGTGAACTAGCAACTAATCCCAGTGGGTCAACATTCCCAATGAGCCCATAAGCTCACTCTATACTCTAAAACCCAATAAATAACTACTAATAAAAAATAAAACAATTGAGCTTAATAAATTAATTAAGTCCAGCCCAATTTACAACCATACAAATAAGCTAAATAAATAAAACAAAAGCCTTAAGATAGCACACGCCTAGGCTTATACATCCTTCTCCATGTGCATCCCGCTGGATATGATATGATAATGACATCTCAAAAAATTTGGCTCACGCATCCCTTCACCTCAGTAACCATCTGGGATCACAGCAGACGTACTAACCTACCTTTAAACAAATTTTTACATGAAACAAAAGGTCGTTTTACGTTTAAATATGTATATAAAATAAAATATCGAGGGATACAAATCAAATGATTAAAAAAACAAAACAAAAGCCAACGAGACAGCCGAAACCGAAACTGGAAAAAGGTTCTGAAAACAAGAACATAATGCTAATGCAACAGTGCAAATTCTTTATCAATCCTGCAAGAATGCACATCAATGCCCAGAAACCACCTTTCACAGATAACGAAAGAGCATAGCATATTCTCACTTTCAGCTCCTCAGCTGTCTATGGATTCTCAGCTATCTTGTTGACAAACGGAAGTTGCATTTGCGTCACTTGCTGGTTTTTGCAGCAACAGTTTCATTTGTATGATGGATCTCTTTAGGAAAGAGAACTCTGAAAACAGCATAGTGATGATTCAATCTTTTCTCCCCCTGTAGTCTGTGAACACTACCCAATGCGCCTTCGTGGGGGTTTGGGAAAGCGTAAAATATACGTCTTATTCTTTGATGGATCAGTGCCATTGCACACCTGAAACATTAAAAATGCAAATATATGAGATCATTAACATTAAGAATACAGTAAACTGAGTTTTTTATGTTACACAGAGCAGCATATTCACATCTCGACTTAAAGTTTATAGCATGTGACACAGGTTTTACGCTTTTATTGTTACTTTACATTGTATATGAAAATAACAAACACTATTTCATCATGTAGATAGGTGGTTTGACTTGAGCTGGTAAAAGGAAATTGGATGGTAAAATTACATATTCCGAATGATAGCAAGGCCTCTGAAAGAAAAGCAACAAATCAAGACATGGAAAGTAATGGATTATGGAAGTAATTATCAAGAATGATTCTAGGCACGGTGCAGCCAATTTCGAGTATTTCACATCATAAGATTTATTTGAGAGCAGTGTCAAATTACAGACACCATCTCCAACATTGTAACCTTTACCTGGGCAGCCAAATCAGATGCCAGCACTGGCAGCACAAATGATGAGAGGGTCAAAATTATATCAACCAATAGGTAAAGGCACTTCATACCATAATTTTGACAGACTTACATTACACAAGGCTCCCAAGCTAGATAGATGTCATAACCAGTGCATAGATATGGTCTGGCCAATTCTGGATGAAAACCTTCCGCACTAAGATCCAATTCCTCACAGATCTCAACCTGAAATAGCATAAGGACGAGGATGATATAAATTCCAGTCCTAAAAGAAAACAAGAGAAAAGGAAACGATTGCTGGTAAAAGCTGGGATGGTCCAACTCAAGAACAGACACAATATGACCATACTCATTAGGTTAATTATTCTAAGTACAGAAACAAATGGTTACAGTTACAGTTCAATAATTGGTTGAGAGATTTCATTTTCTTGAAGATGTTCTTGTACCCACCACCCTTGACAGACCCAACAAAATAAACACAAACAGAAAGAAGTTAGCTTACATTTGCAAGGCCAGTCTTTTGTCGTTTTGCTGGAGTACCAATGGAAGTAGGGTGTATATTATCAGGGAACAAGTGTCTGTCCCTTGCAGCAGAAGATTCTATAGCAGCCACAGCAGCATGTCGAAGAGGATGCCAATAAAAAGAGGTTGTATGTGATTTTTCCTGAGCCCACTGCCAGGGGTTCAAACAAGAGACACTAGAATATGATTGTCTCGTTTCACCAGGAAAATCATATGAAAGCAAAGGCCTATGGCTTGCAACATTTGAACAAAGATGGTAGCTAAACACTTCTGGCTGCTTAGAGCAACTTTCTGAGGTAATCTTCTCTGTGGAAGTGGAACGGAAACAGATTTGATCACATGCACTTGCTATCACCTGCCTAATGGAAGGATCCACTATAACTGCAGCATTTACCATCTACACAGCAGAGCATGAGAGGCAGCTTCAGATAAAATCATAAACCGGAACCCAAACCAATATATTATAATCAACTTCTACATATATATACAAAAAATATGCTCTCCTTTTTTTTTGTGAAACTTAGATATGCTCATTTCTGATAGGCCTACAGTGGATCCAAGACAATTTTATTGCTACATGACTCAGTACTACCATGCTACTAACTTCCACTTTTCTTTAATCAACTTTTGTTCAGTATCCCATTCTGCTGCTTTTGTTCACAGATTTGACTTCAATAAGTTCTAGAAGCTACAAGCTTAAAAACGCATCATTTAATGCAATTGACTATAATCAATATGCACGTTACTTCTGGAATCCCTTCAACAGCATCCAAGACAAGATCCAATTAGAGCTTTAGTTTGTCTATAACCATTAAAAATATGCTCAGTTACTCGTTTAAATTTGAGAGCATGTGGTTCTTAACTGTTGTGTGACCTGGATACAGAAAGTAACAGATGAACAGTTAATTTAGAACCAAAATCAGTACTACTAAATATGAATTGAATTCTCTCTGTGCAATCATCTAGAAAACTCTTTGATGTAGACAAACATAAAAACCCTAACTAGTCAATCTAGCACTGTTAAATCATGAGTCTGACAAGAAGCATCTTATGTATCCCATGGGTCTAATTATCTAAAACTCTGACTCGGCTTCAATGTGAAAAATTAGTCAAGAAATCAATCCTCAAGTTGAGATCAATAGAAGCTTTATGAGGTAATGCCACAAACAGAATACTAACACATTACAAACTGAAGTAGAAGAAGCATCTTCATAGATGCATGAAATAAAACTAATTATGAAAAAAACGATATAGTTACTGAATAATCAACAGATTTTGCCAGCTCAACAGCAGATTTCATGAAGCTGATAATCGATTGCAAGTCCTCTTCACTAAATCCAGTAATGCCGTCAATATTGCTGTAGATGAAAACAAGCAAATTACAAAATCCAGTAAAACACTGGAAAAAATTATATTGATACTGAGTGACAGAATGGTTAACAATATCTAAATATTATGAAGAAATCATGGAAAAAATACATACATAATGAAATCAACTATGAATGTATTCAAAGTTTAAAATACTCAATTTGGGAGATAAAGATGTTTCATCAATGATTTTTTTTTTCCTATAGGAAACAGATGAATTTTTATAGAATAAATAGGGGATAACCAAAGGTCAACAAATTAAAATTCTCCCTAGACCGAAGAACTCCAAAAACTATACAAAACTCTGAATATAGTGAACCTTGAAACCTAAAAGAGAGGGAGGAAAAACCAAGCAAACTAAATTAACCCAAGACTACATCCCCATCAAGCTAAATGAAAAAGAATGAATAATCTTAAAATTCCTTAGAAACTGATGCCCAAATATAAGAATAGAAACAAATCATGTCCCACAACCCATTAACATCTTCCTCTTTTTCCTCCACAAAAATATGGGTATTTCTTTCTAGCCATATCACCCACAAGAAGGTAAGTGTGGCAATAGGCCGGGGCCAGGCGAGCCCGGAAATCAGTGTTCAGGCCCGAGCCCGGGAAAAGCCCAGCCCGAACTATCGGCTCGGCCCGTCTTGGGCTTGGGCTTTATCCGACCTGTGTTCTTTTGTTTACAAAAATTTGTTAGAATTTGTCTCATTACTCAAGACTTGCATAAAAATGCAACATTTTGAAGACTTCCAAGAATAATAATTCATCTAAAAACACAGCGCCAAAGACACTCCAAGAAATCCCAAATTCATCAATACTAAAATTTCTACACCAAAAGAAACTTTGTTAGTTTTTAACCAGTGTTTAAAAAAACGGTTGAGGCGGCCGCCTCGAGGCGCCGCATCGCCGCCTCGCGGCGACGGCGCCTCGAGGCGGCCGCCTAATGCGGTTTTTCTGAGGCACCCGCCTCTCTGCTGGTGAGGCGGCCGCCTCACCAGCAGAGGTTTTTTTTTTTTTTTTAATTTTCTAAAATGAAACGACGACGTTTTGGGCTTCCAAAACGTCGTCGTTCCATTGAACAACTGAGTGGCAGTAGAGCACCTGCACAAAAAAGGAGCAGAGACCAAATTAAGTTAATCTTGTACAAATGTCAAATAATGCAATTTATATAATCAAATTAAAAAATAATACGACTTTATGTTATTTGTTAGGGAAAGGGAAAGCTCCACAATTAGTGGATGAAGACAATACAAGTGAAAGAGGTTCTTTGGATGATGACCCATCTGATGATGACATAGATTTTGACCCAAGCTTCATGCCGCTAGACACTAATGATAGCTTATTTAGGGATTAGTTATCAATAATTTTTTGAACATAATATGAATTATGAAGAAAGTAATGTATTTTGGATTACTTATCAATAGTTTTTTGAACATACTATGAATTATGAAGAAATGAATGTATTTTGGATAATTTTTCCGATTTTCGGATCGAGGCGCCCGCCTCACCGCCTCGAGGAGGTCCGCCTCGCGCCTCAATGGCCGGCCGCCTCGAGGCGCCGCCCCGTATTTTTAAACATTGTTTTTAACTTAATTTTTGTTAGGAAAGATCGTCCATTTCTAACCTAATTCTGATTTTGATCAAATAATTTTTTTAGTAGCTTAAACAAGGGTATTACTATTAACAATTAAATTTTTATTTATTTTTCTTAAGCCCGGGCCAAGGTTTTTTGGTGTGAGCCCGAGCCGGGCCCCTCATCATAAAGCCCGACCCGGGTTTTTTTACTCTGGCCGGGGCCAGACCGGGCCCAAGCTTTTTTGCCATGCATAGAAGAAAGCTAACACTAAACACTTCCATAAAGTTTTGGCCTTCTTTTTCTAAAAGAAAACTGTTCTCCACCCAAGTGTTATAAAAACACTAGGCGCTAATCGGGCGGCAAACTAGCGCCTAGGGCGTCTAGGCAGCGTTTACACGGGACTTACGAAATTCCTCGGTCGACAAAAAATTTGAAAAAATAATTCATATAAGCTTTTAATTATGGGGAATTAAAAAAGTCAATTCTAATTATATTCTTAAATGGTGAAGCCAGTACAAACTAGAATCATAAAATTATGAAATTTGTTTCATATTTTAAAAAAAATTATTTTATTTTAATTTGTTGTTTTTGGTTGTTGAGAAATAAATAACAATTTATTTTATTAAATGATTGTTTCATTTTACAATAACACGGTAAATTTGTTTGTATTTATCAAAAAGATATATATATATATATACACACACACACTCATACAGTTTGGTTTGCACCATATGCTCATATTACCATAATAATTAAAAAAATAAAATCTAAAATGCTATTGTGTTCATATTAAAATAAATGTAAATAATAGATTTAAAAATGACATATATCTGGCTCAATTTGCACCATACAGGTTTCTTACCAAAAGATATATGCTTTTGATGGTTGTCTTGGGAACTGGTTAAGGTAAATAATAAATTTAAAAAGCTATACAGGTGTCCATCATCATGTTTATAACATCAAACACTGTTCAAATAACATTATTAAACTATCACTGGCAACTTTTCAAATAACATATTAAATTGGCTCGTGGCTTATCTTTGTATCGACGGGCTCACGGCAGCGCACGGCATGTTCATGACGACACATGATGTTTTTGACGCCAAAAGAACGCAATCACATCGGAAATTGCTGATCAACTAGCTATGCATTTTAGAACACAGTCTCCATCTAGTCTTAAAAGTGGCTATAGCCGCCCAATAATATTAGTGGCACCACATAATCGAGCCCATAAAGAGGAGGCAACATCACAATGAACATCTCCAAATATTCTCTCTAGTATTAATTATTCCAAGGGTTATTATCGAAGCAAAATTTGGACTATAGGAGGAATATTAGCTTTCCAAACCATCCTAGTGATAAAAAATCACTAGTAGAATTGTCTTCCACCAACTAAGAAAAGTATGACTTGCAAGAGAACATGGCAGAGAAAATGAGAAATCTAACTTCCAAATTCTCTCATCATCTTCAATTAAAGAATCCATCAAAGTTATATGGGTTAAATACTCTTGAATTTCTATATCATTCAAATTTCTCCTCAAATTAAAATTCCAATTCCATTCTAAGGAAGATTGACCACTCTAGATTTAATAGACACATTCTTAGAAAGACATGATATATATAAACGAGGAAATTGCTCACAAAGAGACATCTTTTGCTCAAAAATCTTCCCAAAACAAAATTTACTCTCCATTTCCCCTGCCCACCTAATATGGTGAAATAAGGATATTTGTTTGAGACGGCTTTCCAAACACCCTATTAGAACCTGATTGAACCAAATGAGTCTCACCCATTGTTACGAATACCATATTTGCTTCTTATAACCTTATGCCAAAGAGAATCTTTTTCTAATGGGAACCTCCACAACCACTTAGCTTGTGAAGCCCTATTTTTCTTCTCCATATTTCCAATTCCTAGCCCTACCTTCTCTTTAGGCTTTGAAACTTAAGCCCAACTAAGAAGATGAACTCCATTGCCTTCTCCATCACCATCCCATAAAAAGTCCCTCATCAATTTCTCTAATCTTTTACCAACTTTACTAGGGACCTTAAAAAAATCAAAAATAAAGAGGTAAGGAGGAAAAAATTTGGGAATCAAAGTAAATCTACCCCATCTTGAAAGAAAAACTCTCTTCCATCTACCAAGCCTTTTCTCCAATTTTTCTAATATTGGATCCCAAAATCTCAAGGATCATGGATTATCTCCCAATGGAAGGCCCACTGAGAAACTGAAATTAGTGGCTAAGGCTTGAACCTTGTCCTTCGAAGAATTTGATGTCCAAAATGGTGCTCTTTGATAAATTTATTTTCAGCCGTCACAGAATTGTAAAAATCTCCAAAATCCTCCGTAAATTAGCAATTTTATCCTCATCGCCCAAAGTAAAGAAAAGAGTGTCATTGGAAAATTGAAGAAGAGAGAATTGAGTTGATGTTCTCTTAATGATACAACAAGAATTCTAAAGACTTTACCAAATGAATATGGCAAGGGAAAGAAATAAAAAATTGAAAAGAATCTGAATTAAAAGAGACAGAGATAGGGTGGGAGAACAGAACTATCAGGCTTCCGTAAAAGTATAATTTTAGCAAGAAAAAAATAGTAAATATCCCTAGATATTTATGTTTCCGGTATTCAACAATAAAGATTACTTTGATGATCCGTGTTTTAGTAGAAAGAAGGGGATTTATGAATAATGTGAAAACAAAAAAACATGAAAACATCCTGGAGAGAAATATAGAGCTTACTAACTCAGTGGATGGTATGATGTAGGCCACAGCTTGCATTGTTCTTCCCATTCTTCCTTTGAAAAAGCAGAATTTTTACAAACCTAAAAAATAATTAAAGTCAAACGTAAATGACACCCCAATGTTCTTAAAAACTAAAAAATAATATAGCACATAACAATAATAAAGAGTTACAGTCAACAGTGTTATAACATGAAACAACAATGAATCAGTATTCTTGAGCCAACAAATTTTAAATTTGATTTCAAAAATTAAATTCAATATCCGCTGTTTTAAAAACTTATTTCACTTTAAAATCACTTCAGGCAATCACAACAAATACCAAGAACCATGTAATTTCATATCTGAATAAAACATGACATAATTTGATTCCACGAGAAATTTCAGAATTTCACTCCACAAGAAGCTTCAGAACACCTAGCAGCTAGAATCAAAATCATGATTAACATCCAGAGAGAAGCAAACCATTGAGAAATCATTGCAAATCAATGCGTTCACCAGATGCACAATCCAGATAAATTTTCCTGGAAATAAAGTTACATCCAGAAACTGCAGAAGGCTATGTCTAACTGTCACAGCACATATGTTAGAACATTTTACAATATACATTTACAGAATAAAAATATCTACACTTGTTTGAAAATAATACCTAGAAACAGAAATTTTCCATGAACAATCAAAGAGACTGCAATTTTACCTGCAATACTAGAAATAGAAGGCCAAAGGAGAATAAACAATCTCAAGACTAAAATGGAACATTAAATATCGAAACATGAAAGGTTTTACTCTATATATTAGACATTGTGTTCATCCTTATTCGTTGTCAATAATTCTTTCCAAAATGAAAGCATGGCATGCAACCAATTTCAATGGCCACATCTTAAGATAGCAAACTAGATAAATTTTTGGCTTATATGAATGTTGTGCGTGAAAACAACAAAAAGAAGCATTGACATGCCCTTAAAAGTGAAAACCCTCTAATACAATTCACCAACAAAACTTACTAAGAACCATATCACGCATCAACACAAACTGAGACAAGCCTAGTACTAGAGTCTAACCAATATGCACTACAGTAGATTCCACACTTAATTACTAAAATACAAAATTTTACAAGACAAAAAGAATATGACCCACTTTTGTGATAAAAGGACTCAACTGGTAGGAATTGACAAGCTCTAGAACATCTGGTGGAAGGCTGTTCATATGGTTGCCATTTTCATCAGCTAAGCATAATATCACTGACAACTGAGTTTTTCCTGCCAAAAAAAAAAATTATCAGCGTCATGTGCTAGAAATATCCCAAAACTAAAGAGCAAAAACCTTAAAACACAGGCGTATAAGAATCTCATAGAAAGCTTTTTTTACTAAATCATGCTTTCATAAAAGAACTTGGAAGCAAAACTAGAAGAGTTTTATGAAGTTATTAAAAATCCTTGTCCGAGCCCAAAAATGCATTTCTATCTATTATTTAGTCTAACATTACAAAACCGACAATAAAGAAACACGTAGAGTGCTTTCTGGAGAAAAATCCAAATACAGTAAAATTTAAAAAACATTAAAAATATTCCCCAATAAAACAGTAGATATATGATTTCAAAAATATATATATACATATATCTATTGATCCAAAAATGAATCTTGTAAGAACTAAATAACCAAAAACGCAACATGCAACTAATACTGTGACAATGTAATATTAAAAAATAATAATTAATAAACCAAACCAAACCAAACAAAAGCTTTTTCCAGTAGTTATAATCGGCTACCTGGATCATTTATGTTAAAAGGTAATAATTTATAAAATCTGAAAATTTTACAGACCTCCTTCCAGGAATTTCTTCTGTATTCGCTTTACATGGCGCAGATTTTCCAGCGGGGCAACTTGATTTAAACGCCTACTCGGGGGGGGGGGGGGGGATCAATTTTACGTCTCCAATTCAATTTTTTTTTTTTTTAAGTTATTTCTGATAATAGAATCAAACAAATGGCTTACCTTATAATAGTGTTGGCAAGCTTTGGCTCTATAACTGAAGCAATCACATCCACTATATGACATAATTTTCCCCCAAAAAAAATCAAATTTCAGTTTAGCCGTAGGAAAAAGAGCAAAAAATTGAGGTGTATGAATTAGGGGTTGTGATAATCATACCGGTGGGTTGTTGATTGGGTGGAATTGATGGTTTATCTGGAACGTGGATGATTTGCCACGAGTTCATTTCTTTGAATTATAGTTTCGTTCCTGTTAATTAACCAGAGATTTTTAGATACATAAATTATAGGGTTTGTGGTTTGAGATAGGATGGCGACATTTGAAATGAGGGTAATTTACTGCGAAGTCCTGATATTCGTTAAAATTTCAAATTTAATACAGAATTTAATTTAGATTTGTGGTGGGTATTAGGGGTGTTCACGGGTCGGGTCGGGTTTTTTGAAATTTTGTTAGACCCGATCGGGTCGGGTCAAGGGAAATTCGGGTCGCGGGTCGGGTCACGCGGTAGTGGAACTCAATCGGGTTCGGGTCGGGTCGTCGGGTCATTTAAAAATAATAATTTTTTTTAATGAATTAATTATTTTGAAATATAAATATTAGTTATTTTATGTCCCAAAAATTATCATATATATAAAGTTTTAATAAAAAAAAGTAATAAACAAATGAAATAATAGTAAAAACTTTAAAAATAATAATAAATATTTTAGAAAATTAATAAAAATTTTAGAAAAATAATAAAATTTGTATAGTGGTCGGGTCGGGTTTTAGTATCAAACCCGTTGCCCAACCCGAAAATTTCAGGTCGGGTCAGATCGGGTTAAAATTTTGTAAATTTTTCTATGAACCCTCGCGGATCGGGTCGGGTCCGGGTTGACCTGACCCTATGAACACCCCTAGTGGGTATTGTTTTCAAAAAAAAAAATTATGGACTGATTTTTAGGAAACTAACCAAAATATGCAAATTTTTGGGGATTTCTTTTTTCAGGTTAGTCAATAATAGGTTTTTATATCCATTCTAGCCAACAATATCCTAAATATCTACATTTGATGTAGATTCTGAGCCTTGACCCCATTTTAGGAAAATCATCGTTGATAAGACTTAATAGTGACTTTTGTGAAAGAATATTTATTTCTAAGTTTGCCTTATCAATATAAATGTAAGTATTTCCTGATTTTGTACCTGTAATGTGCCAAAGCTATATAGCTATGGTTGATGGTAGTTTACCTACGCCGGAAGAACTTATACGATAAGAGATAATAAATTCAAGGAAAATGGAAATCCTGAATGTACTAAAACTATCAGGACTACACCAGTATCTTGAATTTTTCGTTGACAAACGTAGCATTGAATATGTCTCATTCTTATCGTGCCAAAACTGTGAGATTGAGAAACGATTCATGACCAAAATTAGGAGTCATAGTGAGTGTGATTGACAGTGATTTGCCTACCTATGAATATACGTAGGCGATAACGTGTCAAAGTTGTGAGCTGAAACATATTCATGAGATCCACTTCCCACTATGTAATTCAATTGAATTATTGAATTCTCGTTTTTCGTTAGGGATTACGGTATTATGTAAAGTAATGAGAGATACTGTTAAGTTAAAAATCTATAACCTCAAAAGTGCCTAAAATTATGAGAAAATATCGTTAATGTCTCCTTAATTGTATTGTGTAGATAGAATTGAACTTCTAATCCACTACATGCATATTTTATATTTGTTTTCTAACTCTATTTCTGAGTGCAAGTTTCTAGAATATGTTATAGATTTGAGTAGGGGTGGCAATTTGTGTTAGGATTCGTTTATTCGTTCAATTCGATTCGCTTTAAAATGAATACGGGTTTGAAAAAATAGATTTTTTTAATAAATAGGTCAATTCTATTTGATTCGTTTAATAAACGAATCGAATACGAATTTAAGCTCATTAATTCGTTTAGGATTCGTTTTAATATTTTCTTTTACTAGTTATTATTATTTTTAAATTAAGATTCGAGAAATTGTGGCTAATTACCATAGAAAAATGTCGATATTTAGTGAGGTATTTTTAGTAAATATATTAATTACATATTTCATAAGTATATATTTATGAAGAATTAATATAAATAAATTATGGTAAATTATATTATTGAATAATATAATAACTAAATGAATATCTGTATTCGATTCGTTTAATAAACGAATCGAATATAAATCCATTATAATTTGATTCGATTCGTTTAGGATTCGATACAAATTCGATTCGTTAATTCGTTTTGCCACCACTAGATTAGAGTAGAGTATGATATAATTAGATTAGTATAAACCATCGAAAGTTATTGTTTCGATTCTCTTGGAGAGAATCAAGATAATTAGTGGCTTAGTTTCTGATTCACTGTCATATCCCAATTTACCCATGACATTGCCGGAATGAGACGTGTTAATATCTTCATGAGCCTCGTGACATGTACATGCATGATATGTCATGATTCGTAACAGAATTGTCTATATTGAATACATGCATATATGTTATACTATGCACATGAATTACATGAAAACATGTTTAATATGTCATGCCATATACATACATACATAACTCGGCCTTGTGGTGGCTTTACTTAGCAAATATATAAATATGCGGACCCCGGACACTATGAACCCAGAGACTGATCCTACTGACTCCGGTAGGTGTCCATCTTATCCAAAGTTTGTCATCCGCATGCATGAAATCCTACAACGCAAAACGGAAAATGGATAAGTGAGTCGTATGAACGACTTAGTGAATGAATACTGAAAATGAAAGTAAAATATAAAGGCATGTGATTTACGTAAATAACTTCATCTGCAATTTAGATTCTTGAAAACATGACTTACAAAATCGTGGACACATACCGTAGATCATGAAACATGAAGAGTAGATCTTGAGACTTATATTGTAAATCATATACTACAACCTTAAACATGAAGCATAATTAAAACATGAACGGAAAGTCCATAATCATTTTTAATAACATGTGCCACGAACTAATAACTGTGACATAGACTGTACACTTAAAACATGACATTGACCCTATAAACTGACTTGAAAATTATGGACATGACTTGAAACTGTAAACTTGAACCGAATCTGTAATCATAACCATAATTGTAACATGTAGACTGCAAACATGATTGAAAACTGCATAACGTGATCTTGTAAACATGGCTGAAAATTGTTAACATAAATTAAAAACTAAATCATGAACAACAACTGTAAACATGATGACATGATTGCAAACTGTAAGCCTGACTTGAAAACTGTAAACCTGATTTGAAAACATAATCATGACTACAAACTAAAAAATATAAGCTGCAAACTAAACTGTACATGAAAAACTTAAACTGTAATCCTAAGTTGTATCTGTAAACGTAGTCATGAAAAAAATGAAAACATAAATGTGATATGAAAACCATATACCTGTCTTTAAAATTGAAACATGACTTGAAACATAAACGCAACTTGGAACTTACACTTGAACTGAAAACTGTGATCATGATTGCAAACTGTTTGAAAATTATGAAGCATAAACTTGCAAACGTGACTGAAAACTGTAGCATGAGCTAAACTTGAAGCATGGGTTGAGAATGTAAACATAAACCGATACTAGAAGCATATACATTAACTGAAGACATAAACATGAACCGACGTAATCGTGACTGTAAACTGAAAAACTTATACTGAAATCATAAACTGCAGACTGTAACGTGTAAACATGAACTGAAAACTGAATCATAATCCGAAAACTCAAACGTGTACTGAAATGTAAACATGAGCTGAAAACATAAGTGTGAATCTAAAACTTGCACTTAAAATCACATGTTGAAAAATAACTTGTCATGAAAATCTCACCAGTATCGTAACATGGGGGCATGAAACCTACTTAGCGGGACCTAGTATCGCTCAATCATAGAACATGAACATGAACATGAATGTGCCTAAGAGGGTTACTGAAAGGCCATTAGGTTTGTTGAGCTGAGCATACCCGGGGTAGCTATACATGAGGGGAGGACACTCAACTGGTGGTTTGAAAACATTTCATTTCTTGTTCTTGTAAATCGTTTGCTGAAAACTTAAATTGAAAGTCATGGAAATCATGATCTAAAAACTATAAACTTGAACTTGAAAAGCTTGATCTGTAAACTTGTAAACACAACACATGAGAAATATGAGCTAAAAACTATAAACATGAACATGATACATGGAAAATGTGACTTTAAACTTGTGAGCATGACAAGCAAGCTAAAAACATAAGTTGTATGCTTGAAACATGAAACATAATTTTTACGCATGAGTCATGGAAAATATCAACTGAAAGCTGTAAATATGATACGTGAAGAACGTAAACTATAAACATGTAAGCATGATGCATAGAAAATGTAAATTGTAAATACGTAAATATGATTCGTGCAAAACATTAATTGGGAATTATAAACATGAACTAGAAACTGAAAACATGAACTAAAGACTGTAAACATGAACTGTAAACTTGCGTAACTTGGACTGAAACACAGAAATCATGAATTGAAAATACGTAATCATAAACTAGCATGTGTACTAGTTGATGCTTGCAATGCTCGTACGGGATTCATTACATATACTTTGGTAGGCTTGTGCAGTGTGTGACAATAACAAGTCTATCAAAGTCATGCATGTATTTTTAGTTACCTGGTTCGTCGGGCCTTGTCGAACTTACCTGGCCTGATAGCGGTTATTTTGTTTGTTGATTGATGTTTGTTGGCATTTTGGTCCACCTGAGATGTTCTAGGTTGATTGGTTAAATTGACCAGTATTTTGATCCACTCGAGAATGCTTCTTTTGGGATGATGACATTTTGGTCCATCTGAGATGTTCTTGAGCGACATTTTGATCTTCTTGGGAGTTCTTAACTCGGATGACAGCATTTTGGTCCACCTTAGATGTTCCACAGTGTAACACCCTGGTCGGACCGATCATACTCGGTAGAGTAAATCAACATGCATAACACCTTATAATTGATAAAATAATATAAAAAATAGGTTTCACGCCTTAAGAATCTCGTTCGGAGGTCCTGGATAAATTTTCAATTTTAGTTTTCCATTTTAGCTTAATCGAGTCAATAGGCTACCTTCCGTATTTGGGTCATAACTTTCTCATACGATCTCCAATTTTTATGAATGTTATATATTCGGAAAGCTTAGATCGAGACTTACAACTTTAGTTTTGGACATTGTTCTAAATTTAGAGCAGAACCTAATAAAAAAATATGAGATTAACGGGTTGCGCTGTAGCATTTCGAGAATCATTCAGAAAATTCATCATGTGACATACAAAAAAAATTATTATTTTATTCAAAAATCAGCCATTCATTTATTTAAAGCAACTTTTCTAGCCACTATTCATCTCCTTCACAAAGAAAAAGAGCACCCTTATTTTTTCTCTTAAAGCTTTATGGTCTCCCCCATCTTCTTCTCTTCTTGACCATTTTTTCAGCATTCTTGAAGGAAATCACCACTATCCTCAAGGATAACACCTTGGTAAGTTTCTAACTCATTTCTCTAGCTTAATTGGAAAGATTTCAATATTTTCCTTCCCCCAAGTTTCAAAAATTAGGGATTTGAGTAATTAAAGTATGATTTGCTTAAAGCTTTGGATTTAAATGTTTATTCATGCATGTGTAAGCTTGCTAGCATGTATTTGAGCTTTATGTGATGGACTTAGGAAATTTAAAATTTCCTACCTTTGGCAGAAAATCAGGGGTCGGTTTCTTGAGTTTGTGATGTGTGATACTTGTGCTTGTAATTGATAATGATGGTAGAGGTGTAGAGAAGGAAAATAAGGCTTAATGTGGTGATGGAAAAATTTTTAGAACCCTAATAGAGGGCCGGCCGAGAGTCAATTTTGAAGTAGGAGGAGGGATAAGACTCGGCCAAGGTAGAAAGAAATGTAGGGTTGTTTTGAATGTAATATGAAGTCTTGAAACACGTTGTTATGCAATGGTGATGTAAAATGAGAGTATGGTTAGCTAGGATTGTAAGTATGGTGGAATTTAGACATGTCGCACACCAAGTGTTCAACGTAATGCCAAGCTAGGGTTAAATTAAGAAATTAAGAATATTTCATATTTTATAATGAGTGTTTATAATAGTGAAAATTTTATTGAGGTTTCCAGATTAAATGTATTTAATAAGATGGCGAGATAAGGAAGTTAGATAGCAAAGTTAGTTTATGTCCTATTTCGAACAGGCTATGTTTGGTCGTTTATAATATGAGTTTTATATGTCTGATTGAAGAACCGTAAAATTATGGGTAGACGAGACATATAAAAGAGTAATATATCCAAAAATCAGTATTTTACACTTAAGATAAGGCTGAACCGAATTTTTGAAGTTAGGCGATTTGCTACTACTACACCCAGTTGTTCAGCTTGAACAGCCCCTGAAATTCGATTGATAACTTGAGTTTCTTAAATCAAAATTGAGATCCCTAAAAATCGACATAAACTAGACACATTAAGTCATTTTATTTATATTCAAGTTAGACTTTGAGATGAAACAAAGTGGCCAAAATACTTCGATGAGTTAAAAAATATTTTTGAACCAGTTCAAAAATGTTATAATATTTTTGAAAGTTTGAGATGATTTTTTATGATTTTTTTTAGATTAGGGGAAAACCCAAATCTCAGAGACTTTCGGAATTGACGGATCATAGAATTGACGAATTATGGAATTGACGGATACAGCAGACATGTGCACATGTAGTTTCAAGACTAAGTGACAGTGCTACATGACGCCCCTAGATCCTAGTTTCCAGGCCATAATAACAACATTGATTAGCGCTTATGTATCTAGTTTAATGAATTGGGGGAGAGTGATATGTAACACCCTAAGGTACTATTTAGGTGTGGGGGGGATGACGATACGTAACGCCCTCATACGGCAGTCGTTTTCTAGATGAGATTTTTTAGAAACAATAGTTTTATGAAAGAGTTTTAGAAAGAATTAGTTTTACGAGAGATCTCAGAGTTATAGAAAGAAATAAGTTTTTAGAAAAGTTTTGTAAAAAGAGATTTGTTTTTAGACAAAAGAGTTTTCAGAGAAGATTAGTTTTTCTTGTAAATGAGATTATTTCGGTTTCAAAAAATAAATTTTTCATAAAGCGTTTTAGTTCTTGTTTTAAACTATGCACTCACTAGGTCGTTTAAACGATCTAACCCATCCCCCACTCTCTAGTGTTTTCTGTTTTACATGTCTACTCAGAGGACGAGCTCGAGATGATGGATACCGATGGCAGTCACTAGGGTTATCGGGTCCACATGTCAGTCAAGTCCAAGGTATATGGATCAGTTAACTTCTGACATGATCCAGGCCGACAACAAAGCAAAAGACCCATTACAAGTACCAGAATGGCCAATTACGAGGCAGAGGACCAAAAGACTCAGAGAAGCAATGACGGGATTAGTTCAGAGTTTTATGGCCGATTGTAACAATTAAATAGAGACACATGTGGGCTTCAATAGAGAGGGCCCAAAGCCACTTCACTTGGCCCAAATTAGTTTTGAATGAAGCTTCACAGGCCTTTAAAGACTTGAAGACTTTGGTATTTTTTTGTAATTTAGCCTTTATGGGCATTGTTGTCTTTATGCCTTTAGGGTTTCTCTTTGTAACACTATTTAAGCTTTATTTCTTTTTCATTTTGAAAACAATCAACGAATTTGAGAGAATATTACAGCTTTATGTTTTTTGGCTATGGTAAAATTCTTGTAAGGGAGAGATTCCCATTTTCAAGTTAAAATCGACTTATCTAAGTTTGGAAAACTTAGTGGCTTCTCCATTGCTAGCAAAACACTACAAAGAATCACCTTAAAGGTTCTCAAGGGCAAGTTCTTTGTGGGTCTTCTTTGTGGCCTTGGAAGGGTTTTGTTCCTACAAAATCAAATTCGCAGTTCTTGGGGTTCTGTCCGTTGCTTGGGGTTTGCTTGGATTTCGAATCCAAGTGGGTTTCTTGTCATTTGGTATCTAGAGCTCAAGGTTCCAAGGTCTGATTTTCCTATCTTTACTTTTTGTTTGATTCTGTTTTTATTTTCGTTCTTTGTTATTTTCGTTTCATTTCTTGTTGGATCTTGTTTCTGTTTTCGTTTTGTTTATTTCTGGATCTGGTTTTGTTGTGTTTAGCATATCAGTTCATCTTTTATCATGTTCCAGTTCTGGGTTTTTGTTGTTGTTCTTCATATCAGTCTGTAATCTTTGTTTATTTCTAGATCTGGGTTTTGTTGTGTTCTTCATATAGTTCGTCATATACATTCTGTTATTTAGCATATGTTGAAGAAATAAGCATGTTCTTTGGCGGCTATGTGATTTGTTTCTAAAACCCTAGTGAAGTGTGAAAAAAGAAAAGAAAATAAACCATCAGATTCAGACTCTAAAATCAGACCCTGAAACTAAACCTCTGAAATCAGACTCTGAAATTAGACCCTGAAACTTAACCTCTGAAATCAGACTCTGAAATCAAACCCTGAAACTTAGCCTCTGAAATCAGACCCTGAAACTTAGCCTCTGAATTCAGACCCTGAAATCAGACCCTGATCAGACTCTGAAATCAGACTCTGAAATCAGACCCTGAAAACCAGCCTCTAAAATCAGAACCTAAATCAGCCTCTGAAATCAGAACCACAGTATAAGCATCTGACGTTATAAAAAAAAAGTGAATTTTTTTGGTTGAATTTGGTTTGTTCCATATTATCATTTAGGTGCCCGTGGAGGGTATTCCATCAAAATTTCTATAGAGGTGCCAAATTTTCTCCCGAAATTGCATACGACCGTGAATTTGCATGCTTATTTTTTTTCCATTATGCTAATTGTTTACTTCTTTATTCTAATTACTCTAACTTAACTATTATTGATTGAATCTTCTTCATTGCTATTCATGTTCGTATTTTGTTTCCGCCTGCCGTATATATATATATATATATATATATATATATATATATATATATATATATATATATATATATATATATATATATATATATATTATTGGGTCCGTTGTGTTTCATGCTAGCTTGAGGACTACACTTGGCTTTGTACTCTTGGATTGAGTGTGATTCACATTTGAATTGAGGAAGAACTCAAGAGTGGTAAAAGACAGTGATTGTGAGCATAATATTGGGTGAAAGCCAATAGAGTGCAAACACGAGTGGAGTGATATCATTCAAGTGTAAACACGTGAGATTATGAGGATTTACATATTTACTTTACTTTCTTGTTATTTCTAATCTGTTTGTTTAGTGTTGAGATGACAGGTCTAACCACTGATGAAAAGCTTGAGGCTTTGGATATGAAATTTACAGATATAATGGAGAACATGAATATTGTTTCGGAGAGATTTGTCCAAGAGTGTAGAGAGTATTCAAACTGGTAGTGGTCCTAGAGCACCACCACCCCAGCATATACCACCACCTCAGAATGTACCACCACCTCATAATGTGTCACCTCGCCGTGTACCACCACAGTATGTACCGCTAGATGAAGAGGAAGCTGAAAATGAGTTTAATGATTCTGATGGTCTTGATGATGTTGAGGATATATTTCAGTCTGGGCATGATAGGAGGCCTAATAGGAGGTTTGATAGGAGGAATGATAGGAGGGATAAACGATTTGATGATAGAGGTGCATTTGATGCCAGATGAGGGATTATGATAGGAGGGGATATGGTAGACGAGGAGATGTAAATGGAGATCTAGGTAGCATCAAGATCAAGATACCAACATTCCATGGCAAGAATGATCCTGAAGCTTATTTAGAATGGGAAAAAAAATAGAATTGATTTTCAACTGTCATCACTACTCAGACGAGAAGAAGATCAATCTGGGAGCAATTGAGTTTACCGATTATGCTATGATTTGGTGGGATCAGCTTATCTCTACTCGGAGGAGAAATTATGAGAGACTGGTTCAGACATGGGCAGAACTTAGAGGTCTCATGAGAAAGATATTTATACCCAGCCATTATTATAGGGAATTGTATCAGAAACTACAACATCTGTATCAGGGGACCAAAAGTGTTGATGACTATTACACCGAGATGGAAGTTTACATGATCATGGCAAATGTAGTTGAGGATGCAGAAGCTACTATGGCACGGTTTCTAGGGGCTTGAATAGAGAGATTGCAAACATGGTGGAGTTGCATCACTATGTTGATTTGGAGGATATGCTTCACATGGCTATCAAGGTAGAAAGGAAACTCAAGAAAATGTCAACATCCAGATTTGGTACTCGGGCTACTTCTGTATGGAAAGGGAAAATGGGTTCCGAATGAGAAGCGAGATTAAGGCTTTGAAAAGCCTATAGGCGAGTTTAGTGGAGGCTTTAATAAGCTTAGGGCCGAACCTAGTGCCAAGGGTAAAGAGGTTGCAGAACCGAGCAAAACTAGACCAAAACCTGAGGGTGCAGCTACTAGAACTAAGGATGTAAAGTGTTTCAAATATTTGGGCATGGGACACTATGCTTCACAATGTCCCAATAAGCGTACCTTAGTGATTGATAAAAAGAATGGAGAGGTTTACTCTACCGATAGTGAGGTTGAGGAGGAGATGCCAGAGTTGGAGGATGCTAGTGACCATGAGGGAGCTGCATACCCGCTGAATAACTTATCATTAGTTGTCAAGCGTGCTTTGAGTGCACATGTTGTAGAGGATGCGAGTGTGTAGCAGAGAGAGAACATATTCCATACTAGGTGCCTTGTGAATGGCAATGGGTGTAGTATGATCATAGATGGGGGCAGTTGTATTAATGTTGCTAGCACAGCTTTGATTGAGCGATTGGGGTTGAGTTGCTTGAGACACCCGAAGCCTTACAAGTTGCAGTGGTTAAATGATTGTGGGGGAAATAAGTGTGACAATCAGGTATTGTTGAGTTTTACCATTAGGCCTTATGAGCGGAAAATATATCAATATTTACCGCTCCTTTTACTTAATATTTTGTTTAGTTTCTCAGGTTTGATGAACGTTTTGATATATTTTAGTTTATTTTGCAGATAAAATAATATTGGGACTTAATGAAATTATTTAGGACGAAATATGGGTCAAATAAGGGCAAAAATTGGACTGGACATATTAATTTTGGAGATTGGAAACTTGAAAGGGCGTTTTAACGAAGTGCAGTTTTGGAAATTCCAATTTTGTTCATCTGTCGTAATTTGGGCATAACTCTTTATTCCGATATCTGATTGAGCTGATTCAAGTTCCAGATTAAAGAAGACTCAAATATCTACAACTTGGAAAGACAAAAGAATTTTGAATTCTCAAGATTGCATGCCTGAATTTGATGAACCATCCAGAAGTGTGTTGTGTGTAATTATTAAAGTCACTTTCAATCATTTTCAAAGCAAAAAAATAAATTAATAAATAAATAATAAAAATTATCAAATCATCACCAAACATGATAAGAGATTAGTGGAGCAATTATTAATGGATTTGGTGGAGCAATTAGTGGAGCAATTAATGGAGCAATTAATAATTGATTTGGTGGATGATTTGATGGAGGCAAAATTTTGCCTATAAATACCAAGTCATTTCATTTGTAAAATTCATACTTTCTTCTAAGGAATTCCTTAAGAATACCAAGAAGATTGTATCTTATTTGTTTATTTACAGCTTTTAGTAATTAATTTCCGTTTTCGCACTTTCTTTTCTTTACTTTTCAGTTTTTACTTTCCGCAATTTACTTTTACGCACAGTATTTTTATTTCTTTAATTTTCAGTTTTTACTTTTCAGTAATGAGGAGGTAACTCCCCTTTGCTGGGGTAAAAAAGTAAAACTTTTATTACTAATATTTAGATTAATCTCCCTTAATTATAATATATAAACTAGTTAAAACCTGACTTAACTAGGATACCGCCATATTGGTCGGTTGGTAATTATTTAAATTGGTTTTAACCTGACTAAACTGGATACCGCCTGATTGGTCGGTTGGTAATAAATTATTAATTTGACTTAATCTGGATACCGCCTATATGGCTGGTTGGTAATTATCATGCAAAGTTAATATATTATATTAAGGGAGATATCTAAAATAGAAGTAATAAAAGTGGATCTTTTTACCTCAACATTTTCTTTTATTGTAATTTTACTTTATTTACTTTTCAGCAATTTACTTTCAGCAATTTACTTTTCAGCAATTTACTTTTCAGCAATTTACTTTTCAGCAATTTACTTTCAGCATTTACTTTTCAGCATTTACTTTTCAGCATTTAATTTTCAGTATTTAATTTTCAGTATTTTACTTTATGTCTTTTATTTTATTTAAGTTTTTCTTACTACCCGTAAATATGTGTCGTAACTAAGCTAGTTATCTGGGGTTGTGATGAAATCCAATATCACTGGTTTATAAGGGGTTATTTTATAGTTTGGGTAATTTAAAGGTTTACTTATTAAGTCTTAAGCTTAATGCGTCTTGTTAATTGGCCACTAATAAGATTGATCTGGTAAATCTAAAATAAACTTGACAAAGGAATTTTAGGTTTCAGCCTTAGACTTAATAGCCTACGATCTTCCTTGAGGATATATAACCCTTTAATAGATTTCCTTACAGGATAGACATATACCTGTCGGGCGGGGGTAGCCATAATTGGAACTTAAACTTAATGAATCCAGGTAATTTGGTTGACATAGACATATGGTTCAATTGGATTATACTGGGTATTTGCGTCTGACCATCGACATAGGCTTTTGCATAATTTAGTGTTCCAGGTTAGTAAACCTATTTATTACACAAACATAAAATAACCACTTCATCTTTAAAATGATATTGGAAGAAATCACAACCCTAGATAGTTTTTAATATTGAATTTTCTTAAATCTACTTTCGAACAATTTTATTTACTTGTTTTTAAATTTAGAATCATCACCATTTCAAATCAATCCAACAACCTGTTAGATACTAGTAATCATTTGATCTCATTAAATTAATAGATTAGATATTAAGTCCTCGTGGGATAGATATTTTTATACTACTTGAACGATACGTGCGCTTACGTTATACGCGGTGTAAGCACCGGTCAGGGCCATACACAGATGATGTCCTATGTGATGTGATACTGATGCATGTAGGACATATTCTTTTGGGTAGATCGTGGCAGTTTGATAAGAAGGTTATTCATGATGGGTTCAAGAACAAGTACTCTTTTCAGCATAAGGGAAAACCTATTACATTACACCTGCACAAGTCCATGAAGATCAAGTTAAGTTGCAACTTGAGCGTGACAAAGAGAGAGCGAAGGGAAACACAACCTTGGGTGAGACTAGTGAGAGTGATGTATCTGGTGAGAAAAATACGGCCAAGGCCGTGGGAGTTGTTGGGAAGCGGCCGCGAGTGCGCAGCGAAAAATCAAAAATAAATCAAATTATGATGCCGTTATCCCTTTGCCCAAGACCCATTTGTTTTTATTATTCTACAAGCCTAGGAATGTTACTATATATTCTAAGCATAAAAACTCATAAAACATGCAAAGAACATAAACCTAAACATGCTAACTATCATAAGAACTCTAATTAAAATAAAGAAAGAAAAAGACTTACTTGAACCGAAGACTCCTCCAGTCCTCCCTCCAATCTACAAGCTTTTCTCAAAATCAGCAAGCTCTTCCACGTTACAAGAGCCACCCAAGTGTGTGGCCTCCAAAGATGCACACACCAAAGCCAAAACTCAACGGCAAGACTACGCCTTGAGTGCATAGGTATTTTTCCCTTGGTGCTAGCCTAGACAAATACCTCAAAAATTTTAACTCAAGGTTCCTCTAGTCAATTAGACTTAAGGATCCTCAAAATCAGTGACTTACTCTTAAACTTTAGAGTTGCTCACTTATATAAACCCAAGATATAAAATGTTTGGTGCAAAAATTTGTGAAGAATTCTTTGGGTTTATATAGGTGCTCCAGAGACAACAAAATTAATTAAGAATCCGATATGGGATAAATGATAATTTAATCTTAGGCATTGGATCTTAATTTAATGGTTTAATGAGATTATAAAACCCTAATAAGAGTTTGGGCCGAATTGGAATTCAAAACAAATAACAAATAAAAAAAAATATTATTCATATTACTATTCAGGTTTTTTTTTTATTTATTTATTCCAATTCCCAAAGTGCCTCTATCGTCATTCACCAATCCCTAAGCCACTATGAAACCTCATAAATGACCTGTTCAATAATTAAACACATTGAACCATTTATGAACAATTCCTACAGCAATCATATATGCTGTTAAATTTATATTGTGCACTGTTAACCATTGATTTCAACTTTGTTGTCTGTGACCTTTTGGGTTCCCCTCAAGTTGGACATGAAATGAATCGTGATAATTTAATCGAACATAAATTATCCTCCGATCAGATGGTCGTTCGATTTCAATGACCAAGGTTGACATCTAGCAACATGCCAAAGCCCCCAAATGAGAAGGAAATGCATATATACCCATTCTGTATACGATTTACATATGATACGGTCCCTCGCCTCACTGTATCCCCACCATTTGACCTAAGGTATGGAAAGTGTCTACCCATATAGTCAAAGGTATGATGTTGATAGTGTCATGAATCGTGCTAACCCAAGAATCTCACATGATTCTTCCGTTGCGGCCACAGTCTTAAGCACTGATCACACATATCAACACGCGAACTGGAATACTACTCTTATAAGAAAATATTATTCGAGAGAGTGGCGATTCTCTGTTGTATCTTTATAAACTTCATGTGTTTCAACAAATGACCCAATCATACCCTTATGACAAGATCTTTTGAACCAGGGAATGAGAATGTCAAAGTTATTTGATCCACACATAAGATTGTAAAGACCTCAAGTCTAAGGACTAGTCATACAATCGATACATGAAAGTTCTCACAAACACATGGGATAAACACTCCATGTGAAAAATTTTGACGGTCAGTTCGATGGACACGAGCAACTCATGCATCCATGTGATACACTTGTTTGAGTTCTAAGGCCCCGATGATCGAATATAAAGCATAAAAATATGTGTGAATAACAACGAGGGAGTTGTGGAATACTCACATCGATCGGTTGAGCGACGCGCCGATGAACAAAAACGATTTTCTGCTCATCTATAGCTCACGGCAGTGACTGTTTTTCCCTCTCCAAGATTCGGCTTTGCAAGGTTCCATCAAGCTCCAAGCTTCGCGAAATGATTCCAAGCTCATGGGTGGACTTCCCTATCACCTTCGCATGACTTCGTAGTGTGCTAGCACTCCCGATTTTGCCACAAAATTGTGACTTTTGCTTCCTATTTTTCCTCATTGGCTCTCGGCAGTGACAAAACCAGAAGAAGGAAATGCAGCAGCCCCTTGGGTGAAAATGAGAAAAGAGAGAAGAAGAGAGAGTTGTGATGGTTGGTGGGAAAAAGTGTATCAAATACACTAAATCAATTTCCAAAATTAATTACAACTTTTTCTCTTTCCAAAAGTCAAGCATAAATGCTTTTCATCAACTCACATCAAGTCACATCACTCAATCAATCAAATCAAGTGACAAGTTGTCACATCACTCAAAGTGACTAACGATTTGACGCTTGATGCGACTAGCGATTTGACGCTTGATTTGACTTGCGTGCCGCACTCGAATTCGAAATGCGAATGCGCTCGTAAACAATCCCGGGCTCGGGTTCGATAATTCCAAATTAACGAATTTTCCGTTGCGACGCAATTAAATGATTATGCCTAGCGAAATCACTATTCACATCGCTAACGAATTAATTCTAAATTAACTCATTCGCCCGAATTAAAATCTAATTTTAATTCCGTGTCGAAATCTAATTTCGTATAATATATCGAATATATTATTTTATCGATTAATTCCAAATTAATCGTTATCTCTCTTTAAATGATATTTTATCCCAGATAAAATATCTCCGCTATTAATCCCAGATTAATTTTTTATCTCATCTTATTAATCCCAGATTAATTAAAATATGAGTCATACGTCATCGGTGAATCTTCGGGAAGCGACCCATGAGATCCCCAGATATGTTGGCAGTAAATTCGGTCGTCAGACTATCCGAACACGTAAGTCCTTAGTACTACGTTTATACCGATTTACAAGACAAGGTTGGCTTCTAGCAAAGCGCCATGCCTTCCCAATTCTCTAGAAATATCCTTAAAGGAATATAAGATCTGTATCAGGCGTAGTATATGTAGTATTGTGTATTTCGATCCAGTATCGGATGATCACATGCAAGGCCTAGGGCTGGTACATTGTCTGCCCCGTACGAAGCATATATCGGATTACAAGCAACTAGTCTCTTTATTATCGGATAATCATGACCAAGTCATATTATCCCGATGGTTGCAACCTTTTTAGAGAACTAGTTCTATATCCCTACGCGATCATCATCTCCATATGACTGGAGTGATACTTCCGTCTTGACATC
This sequence comes from Zanthoxylum bungeanum, assembly GCA_019454045.1. Lineage (NCBI taxonomy): Eukaryota > Viridiplantae > Streptophyta > Magnoliopsida > Sapindales > Rutaceae > Zanthoxylum > Zanthoxylum bungeanum. The sequence continues at coordinate 29,137 of SKCR01018953.1, forward strand.
ACACCCAACACACTACGATTCTCAATATACCCAGAAGTGGTGTACACAGAGCCGGTTAAAGCCCTGGACGACCAAGACCAAAGCATATTGATTGTCGCAAGTATTAGCGGTGCAAGTCTCAGGTTAAGACCAAATACACCTACCCTGATTTCGGACTTCCATGGACACATAGTCATACTATCAATGGAATTCCGAGGGGTCTATCCAGAGCGAAGCTATTTCCCGTACCATCGGTAAAACACAACCTCCTATAACACTTGCATGAGTATCCTATACCCAAATATATGAGAACTATGTCGTTGTGCCCTCACAACGCGCACAAGTGTAATACTAGTCTTTTACGTATTTATCGATGTCCGATCTCGATAATACTCTGACTAGGGATATTTAATGATTTATCCTTCGTGGATTGATACTGTCTCATATCATTCTCAATCCATGAAAAATCATAAGGACCTCCTATCATTTATACATCTTGGTGATCTAATCACAAATGATAAGAGAGCAATCTCATTTGTCACATAGTTAATTTGTACAACAACATCATGATCTGTACAAATAGTGACGCTATGGGTCATAATTGTCCAACAATCTCCCACTTGGCCTATAGCCAGTCACTCGAGTGTCTACACCCGAACTATATACGGTTGGCTCAAACTGTTGAGAAAAGGCTTTCGTCAGCGGATTTGCATGATTATCGTCTAATGTGATTTATACGATCATCACATCGCCACGATGTATGATCCGAACGAATCAGATAAATATCGAAGTATGTATCTGGATCGTTGATGAGACCATTAATTCTTTAGCTTGTGCTGACGCCTAGCTCAGCTGCTAACAGAACTATATCTAATCTAATTAGATTTATTATCGACCCAAATGGCTTCTATTGCTGCTTCAGCTGCAACAATAGCCCGCATTTGTTGTTTATTCGGTAACAATATCTTCCTTTGAAGATTTCCAGCTCACCGTTCGTTATTCAAACTGTATAGTACCGTTTGCGACTTTTAGTCGTTTTTATCGATTTAGGAAACTTGCAACAGTGATCCCAGTCACTTCAAGTTCTCTTTCTCCAAGGATTAAGACAACATCTTAGTTCTCTAAGATACTAACGGATGTTCTTAACATCAATCCAGTGATTATCACTTGGATTGGCCTGTTTGTGAATCCATATGCTCAAAGCGTATGAGACACCAGGTCACGTACATTTTTCAATGTACGAGTTGTTGGAGAGTTTTCTATGAAAGCCAAGCTTTCACCGATTGTTTTATGGGAATATCATTTCCAAGAAATGACATATTATCATTATTTATAGGACAACCACTGTCAGTGCGCTCCCACTAACCTCCTTATATACACAAGAATCATTTCGTTTTGAACTAAATCATAAACTTTATGATTACATCAAAACGATAATTCTAAGAACCTATGCTTGCTTCAATCCAAACATGGATCGAATAACCTGCAAACCTTGTGTTGCTAGTTTTGGTACGACAAAACCGACAGGATGTTTTAAACATCCTCCAAAAGGTTTCCTTTTCAGGAAAGCGATTTTCCCGTTCAGCTGTCATATTTCATAAATGAAACATGCAGCATTAGCAAGCATTATCCAAATGGATTTACCGTGGCAACAGGTAAAAGGTTGAATCGTAATCGACACAATGTTGATAACGATACCTTTCCGCTAAAAGCCTAGCTTTATACGTTGGTATGTTGCCATCCATGTATGTCTTCCTTGAAAACTTATAAGTACCAATAGGCACAATGCCTTCGGTACATCAACTAGTATCCAAACTTGTTGATATACATAGAATCTATTTCAAATTCATGGAACTTTTCCATAATTGGGAGTCGATACCTTGTATCACTTCCTCATACGTAGTCAGTTGGTATACCTCAATAAGATTGACATCTTTATGAGGTGAGATCAGAAACCCATACCCTAGGTTGTTTTCTGACTCTCTCCGACATACGCGGTTCTTGTGTATTCGAAGATTAATGGTATAGTTTCATCCTTGATGAACTATTTTTGTTCCATTAGGAATCAGTGCTTGGAACAGTATTACTCCGATTTTCATCGAGTTATACTATCCTCCCACTTACCACTACATATCGGTATTCCTCTTAGGAAAACCGCATGGTGAGCAACAATTAAATTGTTCTCTAGTGAGTTGTATAAGTACTATACTTTAGTATCCATAGGATAACCTACAAATGGCACTTATCCAATTTGGGTTTTAGTTTGGTATCATCCAAACATATGCCTAGCACTCCCAAATCATCAGGAATGAGAAATCTGGTTTCTTTCCTGTTCATATCTAATATAAATTCTGTCTAACAGATATTTATGGAACCTTATTCAAAATAAGTATTGCACTGTTAATGCTTATCCGTTGAATGAAATGGTAGCTCAGAGCGACTCATGATTAACCTTATCATGTCCAACAAAATTCGGTTTCTCTGTTCGGACACACTGTCAAATTGATGTGTTCCGGGAGGAGTCATCTTTGAAAGAATACTATACTCTTTCAAGTATATTAGAAACTTATTGCTTAAGTATTTCATCATGGTCTAACCGTGATGGTTTAATACTTTAGTCGGTCTGTTTGTCTACTTCGTGTCGAAACTTTAAAAGTTTCCGATTTGTGTTCTATTAGAAACACATAACCTCAACGCGATGCCACATCCGTAAAGGTCACGAAATATTCATATCCACCTCTAGCCTAGCTAGACATGGGCCCACTTGCTTCACTATGAACTAGGGCTAACAGATCGGTGACATTTACACTTTTACCAAGTAAAGGTGTTATAGTCATTTTGCCCAATAAACTGGATTCGTAGACTTTATTTGAATGAAATCAAATCAGTCCTAGTACCCACTCTTCGAAAGTGTGGATATACGAGTCTTGTTTAGATTGTGTCCCAGACAACAATGCCACAATATGTTTCTCCTGATCAAATCAGTTTGAGCTGTTTGTTTGTCATTTTATATATTCGAGATTTATTTATATTCAAAATATAAATACTGTTATTCACATCTAATGTGTTTATCTCAATATCTTCTTTATATAATGAAATACTTTAGTGTTCTAGAATATAAAGGTAAATCCACAATGGATTAAACATTGATATAGAGATAATGTATCTAGTCTAACTAGTTACATTATAACAATTTCCTAATTTAAGTACATACCCGAAGGTAGTTCCTAAATTTAGGTATCTACGGTTGAAACAGCGACTTTCGTCCCGTTTCCAATTCGCAGATTAAATCTCAAATGAAGTCAGTATTCTGCTCAAAGCAGATTCTGAACATCAATTCATATTTATGTACCACACTAAGTATTTAAAATCCAATTTCAATACTAGTAGCGAACATATTTATGACAAACATATTTGAAGTCAGAGCCTTGCTCGTCTTCAATTCCTTCATGTCTATTTTGTCCAAACGGCAGTCACGCTTCCGCGATCCCGTTTGCCATAATTTTAGGCAGACATTTGGGGATATATCATTTATCTTCCCAGAAGATTATAATGATTTTGCCTTTGCCATTTTTCACACTCCAGAAGCCTTCGGCCTAGCCTTGGGTTTCTAGAATATCGAAGTAAGGTGCGTCTTGCGATACTTGCCTATTGCAAACTTTGACTTTGTCTCCTTGAGAATAGTCATTAACTCTCCAAGAGTTATTATTGCAATTTAGTACTTCTAAAATCTAAGTATAGATTTATGAAGATCCTTCAATTTCAATATCATACTTTAAGGATCTAACCCTTAGTTCTGACAAAGAAATTAATGAGTCTATTTGACAAGCTTAATGGATTAAGCACTAAAGTTATCATCACATAAATCTTCCAAAGATTATGCTCTACTATTTGCTTAACTCCGGGCTTAGGCCTAAGACGTTATTTTATCAAATAAAATAACTTATTATATTTCAGGACTATCCTGAAATTTATTCACAATTTGAAAATTAAACCATTTAAATACATTTTCCCTAGGATTATGTTTTAAATGTCAATCTTTTAATTTTATCTTGATTTTAATAGTCCAACTATTTAATCAACGATTTCAGGTACTATTAATTATAATGATTATAATAGTCCAACTATTTAATCAACTATAATTAAATTTGTTTGAATATAGTCCAACTATTTTAAAATAATAATTTAAATATTAGTCCAACTAACATTTAATTTATTTAACGACAAATGATATTTGTTTGAGCGCGTATGGCAAGTAATTAAACGAATATTGCAAATTCAATTCTTGCCTCCCACTATTTTTCGGCGAGCCTCTAACCCTCTGTCGAGTACTCGGGAAACCGTGTTTCCTAGTGGGCTAGGATCCCGTTAAATATCACACAATCTTGACTTTGGCCAACAAATTGTATGATAATTAACTAGGTAGATCTCTAAGATCAATTGGATCCAATCCAATTCCTAGATCCAGTAGGGGGACATCCAAGTCCGAAACATATATCTTATATATGCCAATATATCCTATATATTACCTAACCTTTTTCATCTGAATCAACTAAGCCTTGACTTTGGCACAACAAACTTAGTGATCGCAGTTAAGCGTGACCCATTGACTATGGAAAGCTTCGTAATCAATGTCGATGGACAAGAAGTGGTATTGACTTTGGCCAACAAACCACAACTTGGACAAGACACCGATATGAACAAAACTCTCGTGATTCAAACACATCCTCGACGGACAAAGGCCTTGACTTTGGCCAACAAGCCAATGCCAGTCTCGGATCTTGAGTGAGAATCACTCAATGGAAGGAAAGACGCTTAATATTTTGCGAGGGTTTTTCGAGTGCAAATTGGAAACCAATTTATTATTTTTTTGTTAAGGTCTCATCATCATACACCCTTAAACATGCATTATAAACACATAATAAAGCGCGTATAATAAAATATAATGATATGTGGATGGATACTTTACACAATGATCCTAGATCAAATCTCTCACTTTCTCTCTCCCGCTAGCACATGTATTTGCTTCTACCCGTTACACTACACTTCTAAAAAACCTCATTTACATTGAGGGAATAGGTGAGAAGAGAATACAAAGAATAAGGAGGTAATAAGGCTGGACACGGAGGTCCAATTAATAAATCAAATTTATTACAATAATTTCTAAAATTGTCCCACCCATCTAATATCCATCCGATATACATTATTCATGCATCGCAACCATGTATTCACACAAGCATGTTATCAATCAATCTAATCAAATTAATTAATCTGATAATTAGTGACCATCCAATGTTCAAACAACGATTTGATTTGAGCGAGTCAACTCGTTTTGCGAATAAGTACTTAAAGTACGAATTCTCGAATTAAATTAAACTACAAAATTAAATCCAATTCAATTTGTATTTAATACTAATCCATTTATTTAATTCCAAATTAAATACTACACTTTATTTGACGAATCTTTACGACTTAAATTCCAAATTTAATCGCTACGGGTCTCAAAGCCCATTAACGTCCAACGTCAATTTAATTAAAGTCCAATGGGCTTTTAATTAATTTCTTTAAGGCGTGGACTTTGGTCAACTCGGGTCGAACCCAATAACCAAAGTCCAATCCGGGAGTTATCCCATAAGCCTAGAAATCAATTTAGGCCCATTAGGCCCAATTAAACTTTAAAGGTCCATTAGTCGCATTTGGGCTTTATGGAAACGGTTTTGGGCCTAATTGGATCCAACCAATTTTTCCTAAACCCAACTTAGTACAACCAAGCCCAATAAGCCCAATTACAACATTTAAGCCCAATTTCACAAAATAGGCCCAAAAATTAATTCCAAAATTCCAAATTTCTCAATTAAATTACTCAACGTGCATTACACAATTAATTACCAAATGAATATTTCCAAAACACAAATTTGTCTAATTAATCATGCTCATCAACAACAAAACATGTCCAACACATTTCATCAAAAATCAAACTCAATTTCATGCTTATTAAGTCTCGGCCAAAGGGGAATTTATGTCAAATTGTAAATCCAATCCAATTGAATCTTAAATCAACATTAAATCATCATTCCCAATTGATTTCCAACACATCCAATGAATTAAAAAATCAAAATCCAAGACAATTAAGGTTCATGTCCAATTCGGCCAAGCCAAAAAATTTGGGGAAAAATGTTCCAAACAATTTTTCATCAAATTGATCCAATCAATCATCAATTAAAACACATTTAAGCATACTAATTCATCCAATTTAATTAAATCATGCTCAAATTCATTTTACCCAAATTTTAACCCTAAAATATTTTCATGCTCAACCTTGCTCATAGATACCATTGTTGGAATTTTCTAAGCATCCCAAGATCATTTCAAGCATGGAAAATAAGTGCGAATACATCGAGGGAGTTGCGGAATACTCACATCGATCGGTTGAGCGACGCGGCGACGAACAAAAATGATTTTCTGCTCATCTACAGCTCGCGGCAGTGACTGTTTTTCCCTCTCCAAGATTCGGCTTTGCAAGGTTCCATCAAGCTCCAAGCTTCGCGAAATGATTCCAAGCTCATGGGTGGACTTCCCTATCACCTTCGCATGACTTCGTAGTGTGGTAGCACTCCCGATTTTGCCACAAAATTGACTTTTGCTTCCTATTTTTCCTCATTGGCTCTCAGCAGTGACAAAACCAGAAGAAGAAATGCAGCAGCCCCTTGGGTGAAAATGAGAAATGAGAGAAGAAAAGAGAGTTGTGATGGTTGGTGGGAAAAAGTGTATCAAATACACTAAATCAATTTCCAAAATTAATTACAACTTTTTCTCTTTCCAAAAGTCAAGCATAAATGCTTTCCATCAACTCACATCAAGTCACATCACTCAATCAATCAAATCAAGTGACAAGTTGTCACATCACTCACTCAAAGTGACTAACGATTTGACGCTTGATGCAACTAGCGATTTGACGCTTGATTTGACTTGCGTGCCGCACTCGAATTCGAAATGCGAATGCGCTCACAAATATCCTGGGCTCGGGTTCGCTAATTCCAAATTAACGAATTTTCCATTGCGACGCAATTAAATGATTATGCCTAGCGAAATCACTATTCACGTCGCTAACGAATTAATTCTAAATTAACTCGTTCGCCCGAATTAAAATCTAATTTTAATTCCGCGTCGAAATCTAATTTCATATAATATATCAAATATATTATTTTATCGATTAATTCCAAATTAATCGTTATCTCTTTTAAATGATATTTTATCCCAGATAAAATATCTCCGCAATTAATCCCATATTAATTTTCTCTCTCATCTTATTAATCCCAGATTAATTAAAATGCCAGTCATACATCATCGGTGAATCTTCGGGAAGCGACCCATAAGATCCCCGGATATGTTGGCAGTAAATTCGGTCGTCAGACTATCCGAACACGTAAGTACCTAGTACTATGTTTATACCGATTTACAAGACAAGGTTGGCTTGTAGCAAAGCGCCATGCCTTCCCAATTCTCTTGAAATATCCTTACAGGAATATAAGATCTGTATCAGGGGTAGTATATGTAGTATTGCGTATTTTGATCCAGTATCGGATGATCACATGCAAGACCTGGGGCTGGTACAGTGTCTGCCCCGTACGAAGCATATATCGGATTACGAGCAACTAGTCTCTTTATTATCGGATAATCATGACCAAGTCATATTATCCCGATGGTTGCAACCCTTTTTAGAGAACCAGTTTTGTATCCCTACGCGATCATCATCTCCATATGACTGGGGTGATACTTTCGTCTTGACATCACACCCAACACACTACGATTCTCAATATACCCAGAAGTGGCGTACACATATCCGGTTAAAGCCCTGGACGACCAAGACCAAAGCATATTGATTGTCGCAAGTATTAGCGGTGCAAGTCTCAGGTTAAGACCAAATAAACCTACCCTGATTTCGGACTTCCATAGACACATAGTCATACTACCAATGGAATTCCGAGGGGTCTATCTAGAGCGAAGCTGTTTCCAGTACCATCGGTAAAATACAACCTCCTATTACACTTGCATGAGTATCATATACCCAAATATATGAGAACTATGCCGTTGTGCCCTCACAACGCACACAAGTGTAATACTAGTCTTTTATGTATTTATCGATGTCCGATCTCGATAATACTCTGACTAGGGATATTTAATGATTTATCTTTCGTGGATTGATACTGTCTCATATCATTCTCAATCTAGGAACAAATCATAAGGACCTCCTATCATTTATACATCTTGGTGATCTGATAAGAGAGCAATCTCCTTTGTCACATAGTTAATTTGTATAATAACACCATGATCTGTACAAATAGTGACGCTATGGGTCATAATTGTCCAACAACACCAAGCGGACGGATCTCCGCTAGTAGCCTATGAGATCGGCTACCCCACTTAAGGGCGGATCATATCATCATGCTAGTCTCTCCGCTTTGTGAACGCCCAGATTATTCACAAAACTATGACTATGAACGTTTAAGAGTAATGATTCTCATAAGGCGTGGAAGCCGTCATCTTATTACTCCAAGGGCTTTATTACAATGTTTGATGATTCATATAAGTAATGTAAGACACGTATAATAAAGATTGTCATTTTATTAATTAATGAAAATATTACAAATACATGTACATATAGCCCATCCACAAGTTGGGTATAGGGCATATCCCTAACAATCTCCCACTTCAACTATATCCAACTAGTATGAATCTGGACACCATACTCTCGGGTGTGCCTATCATGCTTTTGTTGAGTCAGCCCTTTAGTCAGAGAATCTGCAAGATTATCTTCTGTGGGTATTTTCTATATAATAACTTCTTTTCTCTCAACAATCTCCCTGATGAGATGAAATCGCCTGAGTACATGTTTGGATTTCTGGTGGGACCTTAGTTCCTTTGATTGAGCAATGGTGCCCGTGTTGTCACAGTACATCGTGACGCCATTCTTTATTGCGGGAAGCACTTCCAGCTCCCTGATGAACTTCTTTATCCAGACTGCTTCTTTAGCGCTGCCTCAGATGCTGCAATATACTCGGTTTCAGTGGTGGAGTCCGCTATAGTTGACTACTTTGAGCTTTTCCAACTGGCAGCTCCGCCATTCAAAGTAAACAGATATCCTGTTTGCGATCTGCTGTCATCCTTATCGGTCTGAAAGCTCACATCACAGTAACCAATGACTTTCATCTCAGAACAATCTCCGTATGTCAAAACCACATCCTTAGTTCTTCTCAGATACTTGAGGATTGTTTTGACAGCTGCCTAGTGTTGCTCACCAGGATTTGCCTGATACCTGCTCATTATGCTAAGAGCATAAGAGACATCAGGTCTTGTACATAGCATGGCGTACATGATCGATCCTATTGTTGAAGCATAAGGGATCCTACTCATACGCTCTCTATTTGAAGGAGTATGTGGACATTGCTCCTTAGATAATTTGATTCCATGACAAGTAGGTAAATTACCTCTTTTGGAATCTTCCATTTTGAATCTTTTAAAACTTTATCTATGTATGTAGATTGAGAAAGTCCTAACAACCTCTTAGATCTATTACGGTAGATCTTAATACCGAGGATGTAGGCTGCTTCTCCCAAATCTTTCTTGGAGAAATTCTGAGATAACTATTGCTTGGTGGCTTGCATCATGGGAATATCATTCTCGATGATTAATATGTCATCGACATATAATATAAGAAATACAACAGCACTCCCACTACTTTTCCTGTAAACACAAGGCTCGTCTACATTTTTGATGAAGTCAAATTCTTTGATTGTCTCATCAAATCGTATATTCCAACTTCTGGAGGCTTGCTTGAGTCCATAAATGGATCGTTTAAGCTTGCATACTTTATTATGATCATCTTTAGATGCAAACCCCTCAGGTTGTGTCATATAGACTTCCTCTACGAGGTTCCCATTAAGGAAAGTTGTTTTGACATCCATCTGCCAAATCTCATAATCAAAGTGTGCAGCTAGTGCCAGTAAAATTCGAATGGATTTTATCATTGCAACAGGCGAGAAGGTTTCGTCATAGTCAATTCCTTGGATTTGTCTATAACCTTTCGCCACCAACCTAGCATTATAGGTTTGGATGTTGCCTTCTGCATCAGTTTTACGCTTGTAAATACACTTGCAGCCTATGGGTTTTATCCCTTCAAGTGCATCCACCAAGTCTCAGACTTGATTCTGATACATAGAGTCTATTTCGGATTTCATGGCCTCAAGCCACTTGACTGAATCAATGTCACGCATTCCTTCGTCATAACTGGTGGGATCGTCATTATCAATGACCTGATCATATTCCTCATCAATATGGAAACCATATCTTTCAGGCTTATATCTTTCCCTACCAGACCTTCTAAGTTCATAACCTTGTGGTTGTTCCGTCGCTGCCCTTTTGAGGGGCCTGGGGTTTGGTTCTATGTTAGTTTGTTATTCTCGTACCTCATCGAGGTCAAGTCTACTCCCACTATATTTCTTGAGAAGGAATTCATTCTCTAGAAATTTAGCATTTCGTGAGACAAATGTTCTTTGTTCATTTGGGATGTAGAACACGTATGCTCTTGAGTTCAAGGCATATCCTACAAACTTATATTTAATTGCCCTATCATCCAATTTGTTAGTTTGTGTGAGCTTAACATATGTGTCACATCCCCAAACTCTTAGATAACTAAGACTAGGACGTTTCCTAGACCATAACTAATATGGTGTTTGACTAACAGTCTTGGAAGGAACTTGGTTTAGTAGTAGTGTTGCAGTTTCTAAAGTAAGACCCCAAAATGAAAAAGGTAGATCCGTGTCTGGCATCATTGATCGGACCATATCTAATAATGTCTGATTTCTCCTTTCGGAGACCCCATTATGATGTGGAGTTCCCAAAGGAGTCACTGGGAAACAATGCCATTTTCCCTCAAGTAATCTTGAAATGCGTCGCTTAAGTATTCACCACCTCGGCCAGACCTTAGTGACTTAATACTTTTATTAAGCTGGTTTTCTAATTCAGCTTTGAAGTCTTTGAATTTCTCAAAGGCTTCAGATTTGTACCGCATAAGGTACACATACCCATATCGCGAGTGATCATCGATAAAGGTAATGAAGTAGGAGAATCCACCTCTAGCGGTGACTGACATTGGTCCGCATACATCAGAGTGTATGAGTTCTAATGTCTCCGCTGCATGTTGTCATTTACCTTTGAAGGGTAATTTGGTCATTTTACCAAGTAAACAAGACTCACAAGTTCCATAAGGTTCATATTTGATGGGTCTGAAATACCCATCCTTATGTAGCTTAGTTAATCTTGTTTCATTGATATGACCTAAGCGACTGTGCCATAGAAGTGATTCATTGAGATTATTCGAGTTAACGTTGTATATATTAGAGGTTGAACATTCTTTGTTAGTTTGTAAGACATATATACCATTATTAAAATACCATCTCCATATTTTATTTCATTGAAATAAATAGAACATTCATTACAACTTATTAGGCACGAAAAGCCTTCCTTACATAAAGAAGAAATTGAAATGATGTTCTTTACTAGAGAAGGTACATAAACACAATCTTCTAAGTCTAAAACTAAACCATTCGGCAAAACTAATGAATAAGTCCCCACACACAATGCATCCAGTTTTTCTCCATTACCCATGCGTAAGTCAACCTCCCCATGACGGAGTCTCATACTGTTTCTCAGGCCCTGCACATTATTACACAAGTGAGTCCCACAACCGGTGTCAAGCACCCAAGTAGAAGGTTCATATTTTTGAGAATATAGTTCAATCGTATACAACATACCTAAAACATTGGGCTTCTTGGCCACTTGGGCTTCCCTAGCTTCATTGGCTTTCAAAGATCTGCAGTCTTTCTTCCAATGACTCTTCTTTCCACAAAAGAAATGTTTCCTCTTTCCATTTTTCTTCTCCACCTTACCATTGGGCTTTAGGTGATCTGGAGCCTTGGCCTTGCCCTTATTTTCTTTGGGCCTCGTGGCTTCAGGTCCGTACCCGTAAGCATGACGAAGGTTTTATGCTCTGGTTCCAAGTCATTCTCTACTTGCTTTATCAGATTGTGCAATTCTGCTAAAGTAGCTTCTTTATTAGACAGATGAAACTGCATAATAAAGTTAGAGAAGTCTTTTGGGAAGGACTGAAGAATTAGATCGTGACCTACCTCATGATCCATGATGAACCCGAGGTTGGCCAATTTTTCAATGTGGCCAATCATCTTAAGCACATGTCCACTAACAGGTCATTCCTTATACCTTGTTTGGAATAAGGCACATGACACTTGGAATCTCACGGTATGAACGGAAGTTGCATACAACTTATAGGCACTGCATTTTTGCATATAAGTCCCTATGATGAGTCTCATTCGGAGGCACTACCTTTTAAGTTGCGAAAGTCACAGGAAACGGACGTCGGAAGGGAAGGGTCAAAAATTGATACCTCGTTGGATTTGGTTTGCTCGTTTAGCTTCGGGTTTACTCGTTCGATCTCTGTTTTAAATTTATTCCCGGCCTAAATCTTAAACAAATCCTCGGCCTCGCCTCTCTCTCACTAAACCACCCCATGCCTAACAATAAAAAACAATAATAAACTAATCCATCAACAAATAACCAAACACTAGAAAACAAAAATAATTCCCTCACATTCACCAAATACTAAAACAAACAACTAACAAACAAAGAAACCCATATCCTACCCAAACAACACCCCATGCTTCACGTGAATAAAACCCATCTCCCCCTAAACACCCATAACTACCCATACATTATTCCCCTGCACCCTCCATGCTTCACGCCTAATCACAAACACAAAGCTAACAAAATCCATGCAACCACCATTCATGCCATAACCCATACTCCCACCATGCAGTGACTACTCTCTCAAAGAACCATATAAACCCTTAGACACATTCACGCATGGGGGAGATTGATTCATCTTAACTCAGGAACACCTCACGCTCTCCCTCTCTCACCACCGACTCACAAACATTACCCCTCTCACAAAGCATCAAAGCAGCCCCCATCAAAAAAACATAAAAGCCCTTCACGCCCACTGCTCAGCACATCACCTAGCAAGGACATCTTGCGGGCCACACAAGCAGCCATGTGAACCAAAGCAGCTCACCGACCCACCTTCACCATGCAATTCACTTAAACTGCCCTCTCATTAAAACTCTCCACGCACAGTCCCACACGCAGCCAGCAAACACACACCAGCTCACGACACAAACTGCCTCAGCTCAGTCACCAAACCCTAATAGCCTCTTCATCGGCCACGCAAATAGCCTTCACGCTAAAGCTCCCACCGTAATCCACCTGATCTTCATTTCACGTCATTAGATGCCCACACTCAGCCCCTAACTTCGACAGCACACTTCACTCTCTCGCCCAGCAACCCTCTCTCACCACACTCATGCACATAAACCCTAGATTAATAACCACTCACACACCTGCAGTTCACATTCCTTAATAGCCCACTACCTCTCACCGTACGCAAAAAAACCAGAAAATAATCAACCAAAAACAGTGAAATCGGCCCCCTAAACAGCGAGCAAACTGCCCAAAAAAAAACCCTTCAACGTGAGCCAAATAACCGAACGTAAACAGCAACCCTACCTAGGGCAATAACCCTAAAACAATACTGAAACTTTGCCCAAAACAATAAACCAAGACCACGGAAAAATAGTGAACAAAAACAGAGAAAACAGCAAGTGGAAACCGCGAACGAAAACGGACAACACAGAGAAAAAGTGAACCAGTGAAAACAGTAGAAACAGCAGACCGGTAAAAACAGTGGAAACGATAACCCTTTCGGCACCGCGAAACGCACTCCGAAAAGTGACTAAAAAGGTTAGACCTGAGGGCACCCTTTTATTTATTATCCTTTATTTTTAGTTATTTTATTATCTTATTTCGCATGAGTATTGTGAATTGGTGCATGATGTGATTTCCATGTGAACGGAGCATGTGTTCTCTCTTGTGGTATATCAGATGGAAACCCGGACGTAAATTCCGTAGCCGAATCCGAATGGACGGTATTGTGGTTTGCACTCGGGATACAATGCCACGTATCACTTGAGAGACACACCTATTTCGTTTCGTCCAATATTGTGTTTGAGCATGATTAGTCGTTAGCATGTTATTTATTTAAGTCGTTGGTATGTTATATATTTCTAAGCATGATTTAGTTGTAGTATATTGTTTCTTTATGCATGATTTAGTTGCTTTCTTTCGCATTAGGAATTTAATTTATGTTTTGTTTATGATGTTATTTATTCTTTGTATTTGATGATCCAACATGCTCATTGTGTGATATCGTTGTTTGTCGTTGTGATACTTACTTTTAAAGCATGATGACTTAGACATAGGATTTATTTTTATGAATGCGAACTAGATTTAGGTTATTCTTGGACATGTATGTTGTGTAGACTTAGTTAAATTATTGCACAAATCCGTTCATTACAAGTGGCATAAGTAAGGGACCATTCCGAACCCAACGGTTTGAGGTCTTCCCTTGCGAGGAGTGAGTGCGGCCTTAAATCATTTTCCCGGTTCACACCGGGTGGCGACTCCATTATTCTCTGGTTTAGTCCCCCGCGGCTACTCCGTACTCCAACCGAACCGCGAGCCCGGAACAGCGTCATCCATTTCTGTGTCCTACAGTCTGGCGACTCCACTGGGGATAGAGAATCGGCCCCGAAATAATGTCTTGTAATGTTTGTGATTTGTGCTTTAAATTAACCATGTCTACTGTAGGTTTAGGGAATTTAATCAAAGGCATTTTTAAGGCTAGGTGATGGTTTGGTGTATTCCTTCACTCACTACCTTTCTATAAGGAAAAGCTGTGAAGGCACCTAGATAATCATCTACTTGTAGCCTACTGTGATAGACTAATTTGGAGGACTCGTTGTTTATTCCTGTCACCAAGCGATAAGATCCTAAGGGGCTTGGGTACTTAAGAGAGCCTCGCTCTACCCTCCCTCTAGGGAATCTACAACGGGAAATCCATTTGACAGTCAGTCACACACCATAACTCGTTGGCACGTACCTTAAGGTATAAAAAAGGCGCGCTCACTTGGTCGTTTGAACCCTTGAGTGGGGAGTCCTAGTTGTGAGCAATCCTTCGTCGGTGGGAGCCTTTGTTTATATTCCTTTAAACCTACGTATAAACCATAATTTTACAACCAATAAAAAATTATTTACTTATGCTTGTGTTTAGGGACCGTCGTCATTTGGATTCAGTTGGACTTCTTGTCAGAAATGCGAACTTGTTGGGCCATTTAAACTGGGATGAGTTCGTATCCTATGACAATTGGGCCAAAAGTTTCTGAAATGCCGATGGGCCACTTTATATAATTTTTTTTCTTTATGCTTGTGTTTGGGCCCCCTATCATTTGAAGTTGTTTAGCTATGTTATCACAAAGGTGTAAACCTGTTGGGCCTTTTCAACTGAGACAAGTTTGCACCGCGCAATGGTGTGGTTAAATGCTTTAAAATGATAATGGGCCGACCTATACATTCTATAAATCGCACACATCTCATGCACCTCATGCATACATGCACCATGTTAACCCCCTTTTGTCTTGAGAGCCATCATAGATACCCTTTGGTTAGGGAAGATGGCAGACTTGTCAAAAGACCTAGCAGCCACCAAGAGTACCGGCTGAAGACCTAACCCAACGGGATATGAAATTCATCCATGCATGCATGCATACACGTAACGCACTTGCATTCTTTTTCTGTTTTGTTTTCTTTGTATTCACATGTTTCAACGGAGAAAAAAAGAAAGCGGCAAATGCAAGCCAACCAGAAGCAGCAACAGTACAGTGTCATCAGTTCTAGGAATGAATCATAGGGTTGAGGCCCACATTAGTCTTAGGAATGAATCAGACTCAGTATCAGTCTTGCCGGGTATGGCATTCTAGGGGCGAGGCCTGCATCAATATCAGTATCAGTCTTGGGGCGAGGCCCATATCAGTATCAGTTTGGGGCGAGGCCCATATCAGTATCAGTTTCGGGCGAGGCCCATATCAGTATCAGTTTGGGGCGAGGCCCATATCAGTATCAGTTTGGGGCGAGGCCCATATCAGTATCAGTTTGGGGTTGAGGCTCATATCAGTATCAGTCTTGGAGCGAGGCCCATATCAGTATCAGTTTAGGGCGAGGTCCATATCAGTATCAGTTTGGGGCGAGGCCCATATCAGTATCAGTCTGGGGTTGAGGCTCATATCAGTATCAGCCTGGGGGCGAGGCCCATATGAGTATCAGTCTGGGGCGAGGCCCATATCAGTATCAGTCTGGGGGCGAGGCCCATATCAGTATCAGTCTGGGGGCGAGGCCCATATCAGTATCAGTTTGGGGGTGAGACCCACATCAGTATCAGTCTGGGGGCGAGGCCCATATCAGTATTAGTCTGGGGGTGAGGCCCATATCAGTATCAGTTTGGGGCGAGGCCCATATCAGTATCAGTTTGGGGTTGAGGCCCATATCAGTATCAGTTTGGGGCGAGGCCCATATCAGTATCAGTTTGGGGCGAGGCCCATATCAGTATCAGTTTGGGCCGAGGCCCACATCAATATCGGTTTGGGGATGAGTCTCGAAGGTCGAGGCCTATAGCAGTACAGTTCGGGAATAAAGCCCACATTCAGCACAGTTCGAGAATAAAGCCCACATTCAGCACAGTTCGGGAACAAAGCCCACAATCAGCTCAGATCGGGGATAAAGCCCACATTCAGAACAATTCAGGAACAAAGCCCATCGGTATCGGTTTGGGGGCGAGGCCCACATCAACATCATGCATCCATGCATACATGCATACATATCACATACATACAATTTTTATTTTGTTCGCAGGATTGTGGCGGTAAAGACCCTCTCATCAAGTAAGAGATGCCGAAAATGGATGCCGAAAATGGAGCACACACAACAGATGCCGAAAATGGATGCCGAAAATGGCGCTCCAAAATGGAGCACACACACAACAGATGCCGAAAATGGCGCTCCAAAATGGAGCACACACAACAGATGCCGGAAATGGCGCTCCAAAATGGAGCACACACAACAGATGCTGAAAATGGATGCCGAAAATGGCGCTCCAAAATGGAGCACACACACAACAGATGCCGAAATGGCGCTCCAAAATGGAGCACACACACAACAGATGCCAAAAATGGCGCTCCAAAATGGAGCACACACACAACAGATGCCGAAAATGGCGCTCCAAAATGGAGCACACACAACAGATGCCGAAAATGGATGCCGAAAATGGCACTCCAAAATGGAGCACACACACAACAGATGCCGAAAATGGCACTCTGAAATGGAGCACACACACAACAGATTCCGAAAATGGCGCTCCAAAATGGAGAACACACACAACAGATGCTGAAAATGGAGCTCCAATAATGGAGAACAGTTCGAAAATGGACCACCAGATCAACTCAGTTCGAAGCAGCAGGCAGGTCAGGTGGCAGCTGGCAAGCCAGGTAAGTGAAAATACATTGCATAACTTTGATAGGATTGTCACTGTTACACATTACACAAGTCCCATCAAAGTGGGGGCGACTGTAGGCACTGCATTTTTGCATATAAGTCCCTATGATGAGTCTCATTCAGAGGCACTACCTTTTAAGTTGCGGAAGTCGCAGGAAACGGACATCGGAAGTGAAGGGTCAGAAATTGATACCTCGTTGGATTTGGTTCGCTCGTTTAGCTTCGGGTTTAGTCGTTCGATCTCTGTTTTAAATTTATTCCCAGCCTAAATCTTAAACAAATTCTCGGCCTCGCCTCTCTATCACTAAACCACCCCATGCCTAACAATAACAAACAATAATAAACTAATCCATCAACAAATAACCAAACACTAGCCAATAAAAATAATTCCCTCACATTCACCAAATACTAAAACAAACAACTAACAAACAAAGAAACCCACATCCTACCCAAACAACACCTCATGCTTCACGTGAATAAAACCCATCTCCCCCTAAACACCCATAACTACCCATACATTATTCCCCTGCACCCTTCATGCTTCACGCCTAATCACAAACACAAAGCTAACAAAATCCATGCAACCACCCTCCATGCCATAACCCATACTCCCACCATGCAGTGACTACTCTCTCAAAGAACCATATAAACCCTTAGACACCTTCACGCATGGGGGAGATTGATTCATCTTAACTTAGGAACACCTCACGCTCTCCCTCTCTCACCACCGACTCACAAACATTACCCCTCTCACAAAGCATCAAAGTAGCAAGGACATCTTGCGAGCCACACAAGCAGCCATGTGAACCAAAGCAGCTCACCAACCCACCTTCATCATGCCATTCACTTAAACTGCCCTCTCATTAAAACTCTCCACGCACAGTCCCATACGCAGCCAACAAACACACACCAGCTCACGACACAAACTGCCTCAGCTCAGTCACCAAACCCTAATAGCCTCTTCATCGGCCACACACACAGCCTTCACGCTAAAGCTCCCACCGTAAGCCACCTGATCTTCATTTCACGTCATTAGATGCCCACACTCAGCCCCTAACTTCGACAGCACACTTCACTCTCTCGCCCAGCAACCCTTTCTCACCACACTCACGCACATAAACCCTAGATTAATAACCACTCACACACCTGCAGTTCATATTCCTTAACAGCCCACTGCCTCTCACTGTACGTAAAAAAACCAGAAAATAATCAACCAAAAACAGTGAAAATCGGCCCCCTAAACAGTGAGCAAACTACCCCCAAAAAAACCCTTCGACGTGAGCCAAATAACCGAACGTAAATAGCAGCCCTACCGAGGGCAATAACCCTAAAACAATACTGAAACTTTGCCCAAAACAGTAAACCAAAACCACGGAAAAATAGTGAACAAAAATAGAGAAAACAGCAAGCGGAAACCGCGAACGAAAACGGACAACACAGAGAAAAAGTGAACCAGTGAAAATAGTAGAAACAGCAGACCGGTGAAAACAGTGGAAACGATAACCCTTCCGGCACCGCGAAATGCACTCCCGGAAAGCGACTAAAAAGGTTAGACCTGATGGCACCCTATTATTTATTATCCTTTATTTTTAGTTATTTTATTATCTTATTTCGCATGAGTATTGTGAATTGGTGCATGATGTGATTTCCGGGTGAACGGAGCATGTGTTCTCTCTTGTGGTATATCGGATGGAAACCCGGACGTAAATTCCGTAGCTGAATCCGAATGGACGGTATTACGGTTTGCACTCGGGATACAATGCCACGTATCACTTGAGAGACACACCTATTTCGTTTCGTCCAATATTGTGTTTGAGCATGGTTAGTCATTAGCATGTTATTTATTTAAGTCGTTGGTATGTTATATATTTCTAAGCATGATTTAGTTGTAGTATATTGTTTCTTTATGCATGATTTAGTTGCTTTCTTTCGCATTAGGAATTTAATTTATGTTTATGTTTATGATGTTATTTATTCTTTGTATTTGATGATCCAACATGCTCATTGTGTGATATCGTATGTTTGTCGTTGTGATACTTACTTTTAAAGCATGATGACTTAGACATATGATTTATTTTTATGAATGCGAACTAGATTTAGGTTATTCTTGGACATGTATGTTGTGTAGACTTAGTTAAATTATTGCACAAATCCGTTCATTACAAGTGGCATAAGTAAGGGACCATTCCGAACCCAACGGTTTGAGGTCTTCCCTTGCGAGGGGTGAGTGCGGCCTTAAATCATTTTCCCGGTTCACACCGGGTGGCGACTCCATTATTCTCCGGTTTAGTCCCCCGCGGGCTACTCCGTACTCCCAACCGGATCGCGAGCCCGGAACAGCGTCGTCCATTTCTGTGTCCTACACAACTCATTCAAGTGAAAGATGATGGTTTGAGCATCTATATCTTCGTGAGCTTTCTGAAGTTCGTCTGACATAGAGCCAAGCATTATGCATACTGCTTGCTCATCATCATCGACGTGTTTCTTCCAAGCATCAAATGTATTTTGGTCAGCATCTTCTGCGGGTTCATGGGAAATGGTCTTTCAAGAACATAGAAAATCTTTTCTTGTCGTAAGATAATTTTAAGGTTTCTAAACCAGTCATTGTAGTTGTCCCATTTGAGCTTATGCTCATCAAGGATGGAACAAAGTGATACTCTGTTTGCCATTTGAATGTTTGTTAAATATTTTAGCCCACCTGTTAAGAGAGAATGTTAAAATTATGAATATGTTTTCATTAATGTTTCATAATAACATGGGCTTTTAATATTATGAAGTTGCTCTCACTAAATTGTTTTAAAATTTTAAGTAAATCGTATCAACCCCAATATGATGGATTTCTTGTGGGCATTGATCCCATTATCATCATTTCATAACTCTGACTAGGGCCGGTCGTTATAAAATACGATAATTAGGTAGGTTCCCAACCAATTTATTATATGAATCACAATTCCTTGATCATTGGGGTGGGCAATCAAACATGCCATAGCTTATGCTAGTCCTTGTGGACACCCAATCTTTGCCACTAAGTTATAAGACCATGCCTAAGGGTCGCTGCGTTTTATGACTCAGAAAAGTCAAACCATTGTCAATAGTACGATTTAGGGACAAATTGGTATTGGTCAGTCTGGTAAAGCCTAGTCCTGCCAATACGGTTTAAGCCCTTTGGGTCTATACTTTACAATGGGAAGCAAATTTAGACTTAAATTATTATTGAGGATTTTAGCAAGTTTAAGTGAATAACTGTCAAATGGATTCCTCCTGAAAAATTCTCAGAGGGAGGGTGGAGCGAACTCTCTTAAATACCCTTACATCTTAGGCTCTTATTGCCTTGGTGACAAGAATAAACAATAGATCCTCCAAATTAGTCCAACACTTTAAATATGATTTAAGGTAAGCTTTGAGTAAATGATTATCTAGATGTCTTAACAGCTTTTCCTTTTGGCTAAAAAAGGGTAGTGAGTGAAGGAAGACACCAAATCATTATCTAACTCTAATAATACATTTGGTTAAATTAACTTTAGTTTGGAAAGTTTTATTAACGCCCTGGTCCCACCCCACTTGTATCTTTTATAATGTCTTTTATTATAAACAAGTAATTTATATTTATTAGCCTTAAAGGTAATAAATCTATAAGTTCATCACGGAATAATTACTTAGCTAAGGGATAAGCAATACACTCTCTATTTCCTTAGAAAGTCTCTAGATGCTTGCACCTTAAAATAATCATGCCAATTCTAATTATACATAGCATCATCAAGCATATGAGTTTTAATATGTTGGAATTATTTAGCATTAAATAACTTTGATTAATATTTAATTATGATATTGGTTATTTAATCAAATAAATTTACTATTCACGTTTTTTACAGTGCGTGAATTTTAAATGCAATTTCACAATTCAAATATTAACCAAATCATACAAAACATGTGCCTAAAAGTATTTTCAGGTGTTAGCTTTCCAACGAGCTTTTACACACCTAATTTCGAGTTCAAATGAGAGAGAACTAATCAAAACAAAAACGGCGCGCTGATATCACTGTTGGGAAGCGGCTGCGAGTGCGCAACGGAAAATCAAAAATAAATCAAATTATGATGCCGCTATCCCTTTACCCAAGACCCATTTATTTTTATTATTCTACAAGCCTAGGCATGTTACTATATATTCTAAGCATAAAAACTCATAAAACATGAAAAGAACATAAACCTAAACATGCTAACTATCATAAGAACTCTAATAAAATAAAGAAAGAAAAAGACTTACTTGAACCGAAGACTCCTCCAGTCCTCCCTCCAATCTACAAGCTTTTCTCGAACTCAGCAAGCTCTTCCACGTTCCAAAGAGCCACCCAAGTGTGTGGCCTCCAAAGATGCACACACCAAAGCCAAAACTCAACGGCAAGACTACGCCTTGTGTGCACGAGTATTTTGCCCTTGGTGCTAGCCTAGGCAAATACCTCAAAACTTTTAACTCGAGGTTCCTCTAGTCAATTAGAACTTAAGGATCCTCAAAATCAGTGGCTTACTCTTAAACTTTAGAGTTGCTCACTTATATAAACCAAAGATTTGGTTTGGTGCAAAAATTTGTGAAGAATTCTTTGGGTTTATATAGGTGCTCCAAAGACAATAAAATTAATTAAGAATCCGATGTGGGATAAATGCTAATTTAATCTTAGCCATTGGATCTTAATTTAGTGGTTTAATGAGATTATAAAACCATAATAAGAGTTTGGGCCGAATTGGAATTCAAAACAAATAACAAATAAATTTTTTTTACTATTCATGTTACTATTCACATTTTTTTTTATTTATTCTAATTCCCAAAGTGTCTCTATCGTCATTCACCAATCCCTAAGCCACTATGAAACATCATAAATGATCTGCTCAATAATTAAACACATTGAACCATTTATGAACAATTCCTACAGCAATCATATATGCTGTTAAATTTATACTGTGCACTGTTAACCATTGATTTCGACTTTGTTGTGTGAAACCTTTTGGATTCCCTCTGATTAGATGGTCGTTCGATTTGATTGTTGCTCACCATGCGGTTTTCCTAAAAGGAATACCTATAGGCAGTGGTAAATGGGAGGAAAGTAAAACTCGATGAAAATCGGAGTAATACTATTCCAGGCACCGATTCTTAATGGAACACAAATAGTTCATGAAGGATGAAACTATACCAATAATCTTCGAATACACAAGAACCGCGTAAGTCGGAGAGAGTCAGAAAATAACCTGGGGTATGAGTTTCTGATCTCACCTCATAAAGATGTCAATCTTATTGAGGAATACGAACTGACTACGTATGAGGAAGTGATACAAGGTATCAAATCCCTATTATGGCAAAGTGCCATGAAGTCCGAAATGGATTCCATGTATACCAACCAAGTTTGGATACTAGTTGATGTACTGGAAGGCATTGTGCCTACTGGTACTTGATGAGTGGTAAATCTATCACTATTTCCCACTCATTTAATTTAATATTTTGTATAGTTTCTTGATTTTTGTGAATATTTTGATGTGTTTTGTGTTATTTTGTAGATAAATAAAGTTTCAGGACACTCTGGAGGTGATTTGGGCCAAAACAGTGAAAATTGGACGAAAATGGCATTTTGGTAATTTGTCGTGTCGCGACGCGCAAGCCTTTGGCGTTGCGACGCCTAACATGCGCCGAACAGTGCTAACGTGCGCCAGGTCCACAAATCAGAATATGAGAAAATTAGACTTTGCTAACGTGCGTCGTGCCACGTGTCACCATCATAGCCGATATGCTAACATGCGCCGTGCCATGTGTCATCATCCTACGGTACCGACAGTCACCATCGCCACGTTTCGCCACATGTCACTCCACCTGTCAGCCACATCATCGTCCACATCATCAGTTGACCGAGTCAACATGCCACCTCACCGCCAGGTCATCATCAACCAATCAAGAAGTGCCACGTGTCGCAATTTTATGGTGCCGATAGTCACTTTGCCACGTGTCGCCAAGTCAGCGCCACGACAACATCAATTATTGGCTCTCTTATCCCTATCTGACACGTGGCGGATAAGAATCTGAGCCGACCAATCAGAAGACGCCACGTGTCAGAATAATTGAGCCCCAACCACATTGCCACGTGTCACATTATCACCTTATCCAGAATATACAGCCGACAAACCAGAGCGTGCCACGTTGACAGAAGCTGGCGTAGTGACGCCAAAGGCCTTGGCGTCGCGACACTGGAACCCCACCGAGGCCTATAAATTGAGCTCGAGATTTCAGTTTCAGTTGTACCACTCTCTCTCATCTCTTTGATGTAAAGAGAGAGTTTCTCTCTCTAGTTTCTTTTAGTTTGTAGTTTTTAGTTTTGTAATTAATTTTAATTACGTTTTGTAATTAATTTTAATTACGTTTTGTAATAATAGTAATTTACTTTTTTTACTTTTACAGTTTTTATTATTCACCATGAGGAGGTAACTTCCCCAGCTAGGGTGAAAGGTAATTCTTTTACTATTGCTATTTAGATTAATCTCCCTTAAATATAATATATTCACTATTTAAAATATTGACTTTAAAAGGATACCGCCAGATTGGTCGATTGGTAATTCATTTTAATCTGGTTTAAACCTGACTAATCAAGGATACCGCAAGATTGGTCGGTTGGTAATTAAACTTTCTTACCGCTTATATGGCAGGTTCATGGACAAATCTTTTTACCGTCTTAATGACTGGTTGGACTTAATTTGACTTAATCAGGATACCGCCTATATGGCTGGTTGGTAATATTATCACAAGTTTATATATTATATTATGAGAGATATCTAAATTAGTAGTAGTAAAAGTAATTCGTTTTACCTTAGCATTTTATTTTATTGTAATTTACTTTTCAGTATTTACTTTACCACATTTTTACTTTATGTCTTTTATTTTCAAGTTTTTACTAGCCCTAGTTATGTGTTGTAACTAAATTAGTTATCTGAGGTTGTGATGACTTTTAATATCACCAGTTTATAAAGGGGTAGATTATAGTTTGGGTATTATAAAGATTTATTTATTGAGTCTTAATCTTAATACTTTTTATTAACTGGCCACTAATAAAATTGATTTGGTAAATCTAAAATGAACAAGACATAGGGATTTTAGGTTCCAGCCTTAGACTTAATAACCCACGATCTTCCTTGAGGATAGATAACCCTTTAATAGATTTCCTTACATGATAGACATATACCTGTCGGGCAGGGGTAGCCATAATTGGAACTTAAACTTAATGAATCCAGATAATTTGGTTGACATAGACATATGGTTAAATTGGGTTAAACTGGGTATTTGTGTCTGACCATCGACAGAGGCTTACACATAATTTAGTGTTCCAGGTTAATAAATCAATATATTACCCAACTTTAAGATAACCACTTCATCTTTAAAATGATATTGGAAGAAATCACAACCCTAGATAGTTTTTAATATTGAATTTTCTTAAATCTAATTTCGAATAATTTTATTTACTTGTTTTTTAAATTTAGAATCGTCACCATTTCAAATCAATCAAACAACCTGTTAGATACTAGTAATCATTTGACCTCATAAAATTAATATATTAGGTATTAAGTCCTCGTGGGATCGATATTTTTGTACTACTTGAACGATACGTGCGCTTGCGTTATACGTGTGTGTTTACGCCGGTCAGTACTATAAGTCTTCAAGGAAGACGTAAATGGATGGAAACATACCAACATACTAAGCTAGGCTTGTAGCGAAAAGGTATCGTTATCAACATTGTGTCAATTACGACGAAACATTTTACCTGTCGCCACGGTAAATCCATTTGGATAATGCTTGCTAATACTACATGTTTCATTTATTTATGTCAGCTGAACGTCAAAATCATTTTCCTTAAACATAAACCTTTTGGATGATGTTTATAACATCCTGATGGTTTTGTCGTACCAAAACGAGCAAACAAGGTTTGCAAGTTAATTCGATCCATTTATGGATTGAAGCAAGCATTGCGTTCTTGGAATTATCGTTTTGATGTAATCATAATGGTATATGATTTAATTCAAAACGAAAATGATTCTTGTGTATATAAGGAGGTTAGTGGGAGTGCACTACAAGTGAATGTCCTAAATATAATGATGACATGTCATTTTTTGGAAATGATATTCCCATAAAACAATCGGTGAAAGCTTGGCTTTCATGAAAATTCTCCGTATAATTCTTGGGAGAGACAACCTTTATTCTAGGAATAAAGATCTATTTGGATAGATTTAAAGTTGTTGACACTCTCCGAGAACTCGTACATTGAAATAAATGTACGCGACCTGATGTCTCATATGCTTTGAGCATATGGAGTCACAATCAGGCCAATCCAAGTGATAGTCACTGGATTGATGTTAAGAACATCCTTCAGTATCTTAGATGAACTGAGGATGCTGTCTTAATCTATGGAGAAGGAGAACTTGAAGTGACTGGGTTCACTGCTGCAAGTTTCCTAACCGATATAAACGACTATAAGTCGTAACAACGGTACTATACAATTTGAATAACGGAACAGTGAGCTGGAAATCTTCCAAGCAAGATACTGTTGCCGAATAAACAACAAAAGCAGGTTATGGCTACAACTGAGGCAGCAATAGAATCCATTTGGGTCGATAATAAATCTAATTAGATTAGATATAGTTCTGTTAGCAGCTGAGCTAGGCTTCAGCACAGGCTAAAGAATTAATGGTCTCATCAACGATCTAGATACATACTTCAATCATTTCATCTGATTCGTTCGGATCATACATCGTGGCGTTGTGATGATCGGATAAATCGCATCAGATGATAACCATGCAAATCCGCTGATGAAAGTCTTTCCTCAGCAGAAGTTTGAGCGAACCGTATATAGTTCAGGTGTAGGACACTCGAGTGATTGGCTATAGGCCAAGTGGGAGATTGCTGGACAATTATGACCCATAGCATCCCTATTTGTACATATCATGGTGTTGTTGTACAAATTAACTGTGTGACAAAGGAAATTGCTCTTTTATCATTTGTAATTAGATTACCAAGATGTAAGAATGATAAAAGGTCCATATGATTAGTTCCGGATTGAGATGATATGAGAAAGTATCAGTCCACAAAGGTTTAATCATTAAATATCGTTAGTCGGAGTATTATCGAGATTGGACATCGATAATGCGAAAAAGACTAGTATTACACTTGTGCGCATTGTGAGAGCATAATGGCATAGTTCTCATATATTTGGGTATAGGATACTCATGCAAGTGTAATAGGAGGTTGTGTTTACCGATGGTACGGAAACAGCTTCGCTCTGGATAGACCCCTCAGAATTCCATTGGTAGTATGACTATGTGTCTATGGAAGTCTGAATCAGGGTAGATGTATTTGGTCTTAACCTGAGACTTGCACCGCTAATACTTGCGACGCAAATCATACTTTGGTTTTGGTCGTCCAGGGCTTTAACAGGTTCTGTGTACGCCTCTTCTGGTATATTGAGAATCGTAGTGTATTGGGTGTGATGTCGAGATGAAAGTATCACTCTAGTTATAGTGGAGATGATGATCACATAGGATGCAGAACTGGTTCTCTTATTTACTGCAGTCATCGGGATAATATGACTAGGTATGATTATCCGATTATAGAGACTAGTTACCAGAGATCCGATAAGTGATTCGTACGAGGAAGACACAATTCCATCCCCAGGCCTTGCACGTGACATCCGATGCTGGATCGAAATACGTAATACTACGTATACTACGCCTGATATAGATCACATATTCCAATAAGAATATTTCTGGAGAATTGGGTAGGCACGGTGCTTTGCTAGAAGCCACCATGTCTTGTAAATCGGTAAAAACGTAGTACTAGGTACGTACGTGTTCGGATAGTCCGATGACCGGATTTACTGCCAACATATCCGGGGATCTCATGGGTCACTTCCCGAAGATTCACCGATGACGTATGACTCGCACTTTATTAATCTGGGATTAATTAGATGAGAGAGAAAATTAATCTGGGATTAATTACGGAGATATTTTATCTGGGATAAAATATTATTTAAGAGAGAGAACGATTAATTTGGAACTAATCGATAAAATAATATATTCGATATATTAAATGAAATTGGATTTCGACACGGAATTAAAATTGGATTTTAATTCGGGCGAACGAGTTAATTTAGAATTAATTAGTTACGACGTGAATAGTAATTTTGGTAGGCATAATTATTTAATTACGTCGCAACGGAAAATTCGTTAATTTGGAATTAGCGAACCCGAGCCCGGGAGTGGTTGCGAGCGCACTCGCATTGCGAATTAAAGTGCGGCCCACAAGTCACATCAAGCGTCAAATCACTAGTCACATCAAGCGTCAAATCACTTGTCACTTTGAGTGATGTGATGTCCAGTCACTTTTGATGTGAATAGTGATGGAAGTTGATGGTGGTGGTTGTAGGCTTAAATGCCTTTGACTTTTTGAAAGTTGATTTTGTGTATTAGATACACAAATCTCCAACAACCAAAAACTTAACACATTTCTTCTCTTTTCTTCTTCCCTCTCACGGCCTTGGGTCATTTCTTCTTCATTTTTTGGCAAATGCCGAGAACAAAGGAGAAGCAAGGAAAGATTTGCGGCAATTTTTTTCCGAGTGCTAGCACACTTTAAGGGTCTTGCGAAGGTGATAGGGAAACCCTCACGTGGGCATGGAATCTCACATAAAGCTTGGAGCTTTGAGGACCACCATGGCCGAATTCTTGGAGGACAACAAGGAGCAAAACCGTGAGCTTTAAGTGAGTAAAAAGTTTTGTGTTCCTCGCATCGCACAACCGATCAATGTAAGTATGATTCCACCATTCTTCATTGATGTATTCGCACATATGTTTCTTGCTTGATTTGATCCCGGGACCTTAGAGAAACCCAACACGCGGAAGTTGTAGGTCTCGATCTCAAATTTTCGGAGATATAAAATTCATAAAACTCGGAGTTCGTATGAGAAAGTTATGACCCAAATATCATGGGTTATCCGGAGTGAAACATCGTACCCTCTCGTATCGGGATCTCGATGAATTTACCGATTGTCTCCCAAGTCGTTTCATGAGTGTATAAGCGTTCAAACATAATTTATATAATATAATATTCTTCCCAGAATGAAATAGTAATCGAGACCACCGGTCATCGAGATTATCGGTCGTTACACCTAGAGCTTCATGTATTGTAAATGAGATTAATTATTGTAATAATAATAAATGCATTATTCATTTATCAAAGTTGTTTGATTTATTACGTATATTGTCCAATTGTCTTGTTTATCTTGATTACTCTTGTATTTTTAGATTAGTGTATGTTTGATGCACGAGAGGATTTAAGTGTGAAGTTAGTAATCTAAATAGTCCATAGATAACAAACAAATAGGGTACTTTGTTTGTGGTTTATCTATAGCTGCGGTCCATTCTATACTTGTTTGACGACCTTGATTCGGGATCGTTCATGTAGTGACATGGGAATTGAAGCACCTTGTATGATTAGATCATATAGGACAAGACTCAGATAAATATGAATTTCTTTTAATATCCGTTAACCGAAGAAATTCATTTTATCTACTAGATGGTCATATATGGATTCGATCATAATCCTGAGTGTACTACGAACTCTTGCATGGTAGGTTATGTCCTTTGATTTACTATAGTTAGGTCGGTGTTGCATTCCCGGCCAATAACTACGTATTTTAGGGATATGGTTTGGTGTGTAGCTGGGAACATTTTACATGGATATGGAATTCACTCATTCTTACGAGAAGTACAAAAAATATCTTTTTTAAGAATTTATTCGGGACTTGAACAATTTGAGCGCTCAAATTTTCTATTACGAATAAAAAGTTTTATATTCATAATTATTATGAATTAATTGTTCATTATAAAATCAATGGTGCTTAAGAGACAAAATATTTAGAGGGGTTTAATGGACTTATGACCCGGCTCTATTTATGAGATATTCGTGAAGGGCTATATCTATATGTAATGACTATATCGATGGAAACCGAAGTTGTTCGGCTTTTTTATTTTCCATCTACGGTAATGGGAGTTCAACTTCGAGTTTTAGTGGAATAACGCGGAGTTAATAATTCGTAATATTTAATTAAAATTTTTAATTATATTTCGAAATTATTGGAGCTCGGAACCGTAGGTCCATTTGGTCTCCGTGCTAGCTCGATTACTGTAGCAAACCTAATATAATTATTTGTCTAATAATATGCTTACATTATATTTATATATTATTAATGATATTAAATAATAATTTTTATCACAATGAAAACTATGTTAAATTAGTTTAACTTAATGTTTTCTAGAATTCTTTGATTATGAGATAATCAAATCATGATTATAAGATAATCAAGTTAGTAATAATTATGAGATAATTATTATATCACAATTAAGCTTATGACATCATTATTAAGATAATGACTTTTAAATTGTCTTAGAGACAAAACCCAATGACTTGCCATGCTCTCCGATAATTTATGTCTAAGATTAGGTATGACCTAATTGCTTTTATTTTTCCATTTCACATGTCTTTAGATGGCACTCCACTCCTTTGTGTTGGTTGTTACCATTCAATGACATGTGAAGGATTTGTGATAAGAATAATTGGTTTTGGAAGAGAATATAATCTCTATCATCTCCACTCAATGGTTTAGTGATCATTTTGAGAGAATCAAGCTTTCACACAAGTTTGAGAGAGGGTAGAGAGAAATATAAATCCAGAATTTTTTTCAATAGTTGAAAGAAATTCTTTTTTCAAGTGTTGAGAAGTGAAAAAATACAATAGTGAAATAGATACTTCATCTTCTTCACTTAATTTCCAAAAGCCAAACACATTTTTGTGACACATTTATTCTCTAAATTGTTTAGAGTTGATCTTTGTGAGTGAAGTCACACTTCGATTTGTTGTTTTCGAGTCATAGTTCGGAAGAGCGGGTGGTTGATCCAGGTGTTAGACATCAAAGGAAACTCATTTACATCAAAGAAGCAAAATCCATTCTTTAAGTGTTGGAGGATTTCGGCTACAACGAAAAGGAGAAGACAAAGACAATTTTAAAGGTCCATACCGGAGCCGGTGCCCACATTAGCAACTTCTGCTGCGCTAAGGAAAATCGTTTCCTACAATAACTAGTGAAGTTTTCGAAAACATATGCCTGAAGCTTTAAAAAATAGAGAAAGCTAGAAGAAGTGTAGAACTAGAAAGTAAAGAAAATGTATATGCTTAGAGTTAGTTGAGATAATAGATTGACTAGAAACATAATTGATAGTAAAGAAAATACATGAGCTTGTAGCAGTGAAGAGAATAGAACGAGGAGAAATAGACATAAGAAAGTTAGATAGGCTCAAGTAAGGTTTCTTCCTTCCTCAAAGAATCATATAAAGTAGATTCAGTAACTTTCGAGATCCATGTATGCATAGCAAGCTTTCTGAAGATAGAAAGTTGATAGAAAAATAAAGAAGAAAGAAATCTGAACTAGTTGTCAAGAATCCTAATAGGTTTGAGATACCTAGGAGAACGTAAAGATTTCAGATTTTCTAGTCTAGAATCAATACTTAGTAAGACTGATATCATACGAAGTATCAAATTGGTTATATTAGCAAAGCAGCCCAAAATTGCCCGACCCCATACAGGTACTGGATAGGAAAACATCCTAGCAGGGTCCATCTCATACCTATTCTAAAATAGGTAATTGATTAAGCCTGGGCAATCGGCAAATGACACCAGTACAAAAGTATTGAACATTGTTTGACATTGAGACCTTATTGACCATAATAGATAAAAGGTATTTGTAATAAGACCAGGTACCTACCGTAGTATACCATGAAATAGAAATAGAAAATCTTAAGAGATAAGTCTACTAGATAGAGAAGGATCGAAATTGTTAAAATCAGTAAGAGAGCCTAGTGTGTAGCACATGACATAGATAAGCTCGTTTGAAGCTTGTAACTGTTGGGGTCAGGCGCAGCGGAATGCACGGTTCGGGCGAAATCGTAACTTTAAAATTTTTAAACTTACCGAATAAATTATTCAATATCCCATATGAATAATTCATTCATATTTCACCTAAGAATATTTATTTGATATCAAATAATGACATAAATAACTTAGAAACACAACGAAACTTTTACAAAAATATTTTTCCGTAAAATAGCATACAATGTGTTTTTATCCGAACCGACCACCCAATACACATGGGGCTACCCATGTCAGCCCCAATAGTACTTGGGCAGTTCATGGTTGTCCGAATAGTGACGAATTGTAACGACTTGAATTTCATAACTTGATTGGAGTAGTAATTCAGTGACTAGGATTAATTATTCCGAGAGGTAGTGAATAAATTTGGAGATGGCATAAAAACCCGATTTTAGTCGCAATGTTTACAATATTTGGGTTAATATATTAAGGTCCGGTAAGAGTTTTAATAGTTGGACTAATATCATTA
Source organism: Zanthoxylum bungeanum (assembly GCA_019454045.1). Taxonomy (NCBI): domain Eukaryota; kingdom Viridiplantae; phylum Streptophyta; class Magnoliopsida; order Sapindales; family Rutaceae; genus Zanthoxylum; species Zanthoxylum bungeanum. The sequence goes on from SKCR01018953.1 coordinate 61,104, forward strand.
TGTTAGTAAGTGTTTATTGATATTTAAATCTTATGACATATGTTAACACGGCTTGGTGACATTTGTTAAGCCTTTTTAACAAATGTCCACCTCATGTGTTTTCATGAATAAAAAAAAAGAAACAAGCCCCCCAACCCATGTTTTTCCTTCTCTTCATTATTTCTTCTTCTTCTCTCTTCTCTCCTAGAAACTCAAAACTTATTCCAGAAAATTTTCCCCACCATTCTACCAATTCTAGAGCTCTAAAGCCACATGCAAGCTTAAAAATGTGATAAGGGAGCTTAGGGAATTCTACTTGTGAAGAAATAATTTGATTCAAGGTGAGAAAGGTAAGAACCCAAACCTTGAATTACTAAGTTTTGATGATTTGATGCTTGAAGAATGTTGTTGGCTTGAGTTTAATGATGAATACATGGTTTTGAGTTAAGGATTTGGAGATTTGTGAATCCCCCAAATTTTTGAAATCCCTAAATGTGAAATTGAGTTGGGGTTTATAAATAGTTGTATGAAGGTGTAATTGATGTGATGTGGTATATTTATTATGGTTATGACTTGGTTATGAGGTGGTATTAAAAAGTGAAATTGATGCTAAGTGGTGTATTTGTTATGATTATAGTTTGTGTGGTGTTGAAGAAATGGTGTATGAAGTGTAATTAAAAAATCTGGGTCCTGGAAACTGGCTTGCGTCGCGACGCCAAAGATCGTGCGTCGCGACGCATGAAGCAGATGATGGTTACTGGATTTTTGATGCGCGTCGCGATGAGTAGAGGGGCTGCGTCGCGACGCTAGGCGCTGTTCCAGATTTGTTCAAAGACCATTCTAGTTTAATCCTAAGAGGTTTGGGGGCACTCTAGAGGCTTTGTATAGATGTGTAACCATATGTTAAGTCATACCATAAGCATGAACATCGACCTATGATTGCATATACGTTTCTCATTTATTATAAAGAAAACTAATGGTTTCTTTGGCATTAGATCAACGACAAGCCACTCGGAGGTCGTCGATGCCGCATACCACACCCGACTTGCTTTAGCACTGTGAGTGGAGTACTTATTTCAGAGTTTTGAATGTGATTTTGGATATAATTTTTCAATTCACTTGAATTTAATTGAAAAGGTTTATTTCTCTTGAGATGAGACATGTGATTTAAGCTTTTGATAAAACTTGATTTTAGATAAATTCTTTCATGATGAAAATGATTTCAAATATATGGTTTATGATTTTTTTTGGAGGCATGGGAAAGAAACCCACCTCAGATGTAACTTGATACATATATAGAATTGACGGATATGATATTAATGGGTATCGGTATTGATACCGGATATAGACGTATGCACACGGGATACAGGACTGGAGATGATAGATGCCTCTAGATCCTGGGTATTGGGCTAGAGGGGACTGTGAGTACAACGCCCCTAGACCCGGATATTCCAGAGACAGGTTGGTGGCACTGATAGCACCACTGTTGTCTAGTTTAGTGGCTTGGGGGACTATGCGTACAATACCCCAAGGCCACAAGATTATATACATATTGACCGATGATATTTCTGATGATGACACTGATGTTTTCTTAATCAATTGCTAAAAGTTTTGAAAAGGGAAAACTCTGATTTATGATTAAAGAATTATTAAAGTTATTGCACTGAATATGAGTATTTCTAATCCTGTTTGTTTTATGATTTTATAGCTCTACTCACTGAGTTCTTTAGGACTCACCCCCACTCTCCAGATTTTGCAGGACTTTTCAATTGGTGAGCCAATTCTGTATTTTGGGAGACATGGATCCGGGACATGAGCAGCACTGCAGTCACTAGTTTTATGGGTTCATCATGTTGTGTCTACATTCGTATAGAATGTAGTTTCTTTTGAGTTTATGTGATGTATAACCTATGTATATATGTGTGGTTGTATCGCATCTGGGTTGGGTACGTGTCATGTTTAATGTTTAATGTTTCACACAGTTATTAAGATGATGTTTGAATGTATGGTTGATTTCTGGTATCAGTCAGAGGCTTATGTGACAGTGGAAATATGTCATCTGCTGGTAATATTTTCGGATTGGGGATGTTACACGAATTCACTGTTTTGACAGTTGTCATCCGGTAAGCCAGAAACTCACCCGGTAACGCCGTTTTTTTGCCGTTTTCGCATATTTTCAATCCGAAACAATTTTCGGCAATTATTCTAATGCCCAATACACATCCAATATATTTAAATAATATATTTTTCATCAACAAAATTCTGGTTTTTCTAGGTTTGACCAGGGAACAAAAATTATCATTTTTCAAACTTTAAATCCAATTTTCTCAACATTAATCATATTAATATTTACACCAAACAAAGTAATCATATTAATATTTACACCAAACAAAGCCACCACCAGAAGAACTCAAGAACAATCTATAGTTATAAGAGTGGTCATAACACTATAGAATAGCAACAAGTCATCAAATGATAAAATGAACTAATATTATATTAATATTACTCAATCTTATTCACACATGCATCTAGCCTCCAAATCCATCAACCAAATCAAAAAACCCCCAAATTTTAGAGTGAAAAAGAATCTCTATAATATTTGTAACATACTAGAACAATAAAATAATTTTTCTAGGTCGAAGAATATTAATGATTATCTTTAATCTCCAAACTTTCTTCAAGCTTATGCTCTTTCTTTGATTCTTTCTCTCTACTCTCTTTGGTGTTTTTCTAAGGTTGAAGATGGCTAGGTTTTCATTACAAAGCAAAGGAAAAAAACATTTCCCTTATATATCCAAAGCCTTGGCCGAAATTGGGAGCAAAAAAAAAAAGAAGATATTGTTGCATTTTAATCAAATTAAAGAAGCAAAATTCCTTTTTAACACATTTTTCTTAAATGTAAAAAGTCAAACTTTTACAATATAATCATTTCCTAAAATCAATATCACTTTAGATATTTATATTTTAATTACTTAATTATTTAATAATTAAATAATTACTTAAATACAAATTTCTAAATATGTATCATATTTACTTTAAATAATCAAAATACATATATTTATGATATATGTTAAATATCTTATTTAATAATTAATTAATGTGTATTTAATAAAATCATATATTAAATACAAATACACATTAATTATGAAATGACTGAAATGCCCCTTATGCATGTATTTTTCGTTTTAACCCTTAAACGATTCGAATTTACTCATTTAATCCGATAAAGTATTATGAATAATCTGTATTATTCATAACGTGTTGCCCAAGTACTCAATGAGTACACTTCATATTGTGGGACTCTTTAAGTTTAGGTTTATCCATCACGGAATCAAATTTCATTTCCATAATTCACCCACTCGTAAATTATGACGACCACAGATAATCTCGCTAAACTATGCAAGTCGAGGTCATTGCATACGTATAATCCCTCCATCATAGGATATCAATATTATACTAGGGATATATATAGGAACGTCAAATCTCTAAGGTATAATATAGTCGACTTTTAAATTTACGATCTCTAAATAATACTTGGAACTCGCTTCCAAAGTATACCATGGTCATGAATTTACTAGATCACAAATACATACATGATACATATGCCTTGTACACAAGACTGACGAATTTTATCTAATACTCACAAGATATCATGAGCATGAGTCTACACCCAACGAGCATGTGGATGTCTGATCTAAATAGATCGGTGACGCGTCTACCATCAAAGTGTGAAGGACGTCTCATATATCCATATTGGTATCTCAAGTCGAAGAACCAATATGCTACTCGACTCGAGAAGTTTCTTGTTGACGTTGGTGTACCATCTATTAGGAAATCTTCGGTTAGTCGTTCAGTATTTATCAAATAAACACCTACACATCTATACGAGTCTCCCGAGACACATGGTTCATTGGGATAAACCATCGAATCAAGTCCCGATATACGATATGTATTGGTCTCAGCGAATTCTACTAACCGACCCGTGTTATTAAATCTTGACCAGGAACTTTATTTGAGAATTTACAACTTATAGTGACACTTCCCAATGTTAATTACAAACTACGTTGTAGTTGCACACTACATTGTAAATCCTGAGGTCTTTGTCTAATATATACATATCACTAAATCAGATTTAGTTTCAATCTAATAGTTATTAGATCGAATACGTATATAAAAACAAGAGGTGCAAACATTAATATGTAATATTATGGAAAAATGAATTATTCGTATTCATGAATCAGACATAAATATGATTTGGATTGGCACTCCGAGCACCAACCCTAACAGTAACACTAGTAGAAGTCTGCAGAATGGACCAACCATAGTAGCAACCCGTATAAACCCTAGAAACGGATCCAATAAATGAGAAATGTTGAAAACTCAGGAAACGGTTAGGAAGTCAGTAAAGGTCGCGACATAAATAACACAGCTCGAAGATTACAACCAAGCAGAAACCACTGAATAGTTGATAGAGTTGTGTAACCCGAAGCCATAGCAAGACCTATATGACCCTCAGCAGTACATGCGAAAAATCTCCTCTACTACAGTACCAACCCCAGTAAGCATTTAGACACTCACCCAAAATACCGCAGAGTCTCGACAAGTAGTAGCATAATCAGTTTTCCCCCAGATCTCTATAAGATACGTATATCTATCTCCCGAATCCAGAATTCAGTATAACCCCAAATGAATATAGTTAAGAACCCAACATAACATATACAACGCTTGATAACACACTAGCCAGCTCAGTTGAGTATATGAGAATCTAGATGAGACATGTAAGCTTACCTTTCCTGAATAGTGGAATCGTTTTCGATGTGTGGCCAAATTTAGTAAAGTTATCTTAGTTTGTTACCCAAACCTAAGTGTTCAAAGAAGTAAGGACTCACAGAATTCGAGGACTTGAAGAAGGTAGAGCATATAACATTTATAATAGTGAAATGTGAGTTTTTTGAGACCTTTCTGTCAAGCCAAAAAAGGGAAACTAAGAAAAAGAATAAGACGAAACTATCCAGAAATATGTAACAAATAGAGTACAGTAAGACTTGGAGTAAGTTTGTGGTTTGGAGAAATTCCATAGAGAGATAGTACGAGTATCGATAAAGGGCCGAACTAGAAGAGAGGCTAGACGTTGCAGTCAAGTGGCCCTTTAACATTAGTACTTCTGTGTGATAACTCAAAATAGACTTTGATTTCTCGACCCCTTCCAATCTTAGTTAGATAGTACCGGTAGCGATGAACCACAACACCCGTCCTAATGTTGTTCTCAAGAACTGTAGGTTAAGATGTAGTATAACACGTTTAAGGCACGATCAGAGTCATTTTGACATAAAGAATGAAGGCATTATCCTTAGGACAAGGTATTTGAGGCACATAATTGTGAGGGCCTAGATATAATACATAGCAGAAGAAAGAGAGGGGCTCTAGACAATAAGGTAGAAGTGGAATTGTCGAAGAGATATAATGAATAAGAGAGTACTAGTCAGATAGTGATAAAAATACATGCTTTTGTACGAATCTAGCCTACATTATTAGACAAACTAAAGACATTAGAGTACCAAACTTTTCCATTTAGGAAATGAAAAAATACAGCAGGAGAAGGATTATAGAGGTATGATAGTGAGCTCCATAGGTGTCAAAATAGGGCTGAAATTCCATCAGATACAGACCTATAGGAAAAATAATTAGTACAACCCGTATGTTTCTTCACGTGATGCACCCAGGTAGGAACAAGATAAAACATAACCCGAAATAATTTACTAGTTGACACATTTACAGAGTGGTTCTTTTACTCACAAATATAAAAGTGTCGAAGTAATAAAATAACCCAGTAAGTCTGGGGTCGATTCACAGGGAATAAATTTAATAAGATAAAATAATAATTTGAGTGAAAAAAAAGATTGAATTGTTTGAAGTGATTGGAAATTTTAAATTGGACTGCAACAATAAAATAAAATGTTGGGCTAAGGGATCTACTTTTAATATTTCAAATTTAGAAATCTTACTTTTTATAATATATAAATTGTCATTATTACCCAATTAATTTATTTCATGAATTAGTTATGACAAAACATATAAAACCAGCCATAAATGTGGTAATAGATGACAAGAAACCCACTTGGATTCGAAATCCAAGCAAACCCCAAGCAACAGACAGAACCCCAAGAACCGCGAATTTGATTTGTAGAAACAAAAAACCCTTCCAATGCCACAAAGAAGACCCACCCACAAAGAACTTGCCCTTGAGAACCTTTAAGATGAATCCTTGTAGTGTTTTGCTAGCAATGGAGATGCCACTAAGTTTCCCAAAACTTAGATAAGTCGATTCAAACTTGAAAAGGGGAATCTCTCCCTTACAATAATTCGGCCATAGCCAAAGCTTTAAGCTTTGAGTTTTTATAAATTTCGTTGATTGTTCTTGAAATGAAAAGAAAGAAAGCTTAATAGTGTACAAAGAGAAACCCTAAAGGCATAAAGACAACAATGCCCCTAAAGGCTAAATTACAAAAATACCAAAGTCTTCAGTCTTCAAAGGCCTTTGAAGCTTCATTCAAAATTGATTTGGGCCAATTGAAGTGGCTTTGGGCCCTCTCTATTGAAGCCCCCACATGCGTCTCTCTATTTGTTTGTTGCAATCGGCCATAGCCATAAACTCTAAAATAATCTCGCCATTGCTTCTCTGAGTCTTTTGGTCCTCTGCCTTGTAATTGACCCTTCTGGTACTTGTAATGGGTCTTTTGCTTTGTTATCGGCCTGGATCATGTCATCCTCTCCCTCTTGAAAAGGATTCGACCTCGAATCTATACCTGCATCAAAAGAAGTTAAATCAGAAACATTAAATGTAGCAGACACATTATACTTACCTTGTAAATCCAGCTTATATGCATTGTCATTAATCCGTTCCAAGACTTGAAATGGACCATCCCCTCTCAGTTGTAGCTTAGATTTACATTGTCCAAGAAATCTCTCCTTGCGCATTTGTACCTAAACCTAATAATCTCCAGGCTGAAAACCACAACACGTTTTCTTCCCTTATTAGCATGAGAAGCATATTTCTCATTCTTTCGCTGTATTTGCTCTCTTGCTTCTCATGTATATGATTCCCACCAAAAATCGGCTTTTTCCTGAATTAGCCCCGCATGTTCATCAACAGGCAAAGGTAACAAATCTAATGGAGTTAATGGCTGAAAACCATAAACAATTTCAAATGGTGAGTAAGATGTAGAGGAATGAATACTACGATTATATGCAAATTCAACAAAAGGCAAACAATCCTCCCAAGTTTTTAAGTTCTTATTAATAATAGTAACAACAAACTGAGAGTCAAAGTCCTATTAACACCTCGGTCTGGGCCATCAGTTTGGGGGTGGCAAGTAGTAGAATACAAAAGTTTAGTTCCCAACTTACCCCATAAAACTTTCCAAAAGTGACTAAGGAATTTGACATCACGATTTGAAAACTATACTCGGTGGAATCCCATGGAGTCGTACTATTTCTCTAAAGAACAAGTCAGCAATGTTAGTGGCATCATCAGTTTTATGACATGCTATAAATTGTGCCATCTTACTGAACCTATCAACCATACAAAGATGGAATCTCTACCTTTCTTAGTCCTAGGTAAACCCAAGATAAAGTCCATCGATACATCTACCCATGGCTCACTAGGTATAGGCAATGGTGTATACAACCCATGAGGCATAACCTTAGATTTAGCATGTTTACAAGTTAAGCATTTATCACACAAACGCTCAATATCTCTCCGCATTTTAGGCCAATAAAAATGTTCACTCAATACCCCTAAGGTTTTGGCAATGCAAAAGTGCCCCATTTAACCTCCCATAACCGGTGCTTACACACGCGTATAACGCAAGCGCACGTATCGTTCAAGTAGTATAAAAAGTATCGATCCCACGAGGACTTAATACCTAATCTATTAATTTTATGAGGTCAAATGATTACTAGTATCTAACAGGTTGATTGATTTGAAATGGTGATGATTTTGAATTTAAAAACAAGTAAATAAAATTGCTTGAAAGTAGAATTAAGAAAATTCAATATTAAAAACTATCCAGGGTTTTGAATCTTTCCAATATTATTTAAAGATGAAGTGGTTATCTTATAGTTGGGTAAAATATTGATTTATTAACCTGGAACACTAAATATGTAAAAGCCTCTTCCGATGGTCAATTACAAATATCCAGTATAACCCAATTGAACCATATGTCTATGTCAACCAAATTACATGGATTCATTAAGATTAAGTTCCAAATATGGCTACCTCCGCCCGACATGTATATTCTTATCCTGTAAGGAAATCTATTAAAGGGTTATCTATCCTCAAAGAAGATCGTGGGCTATTGAGTCTAAGGTCTTAAACCTAAAATCCATTTTCCAAGTTCATTTAAGTTTACCAGTTCAATTATATTAATGGCCAGTTAATGAAAAAGCATTAAGATTAAGACTCAATAAACAAATCTTTATATTACCCAAACTATAATCTAACCCCTTATAAACCGGTGATATTTGAATTCATCACAACCTCTGATATCTAACTTAGTTACGACATATAACTAGGGCTAGTAAAAGTTACAGGTAAAAGACATAAAGTAAAAATGCTAAAAAGTGATTGCGGTAAAGTAAAAATTGAAAAGTAAAATAAAAAAAATAAAATGCTAAGGTAAAATGAATTATTTTTACTACTACTAATTTAGATTTCTCCATAATATATATATAAACTTGTGATAACATTACCAACCACCGCCATATAGGCGGTAACCTGATTAAGTCAAATTAAGTCCAACAGCCATTAAAGCGGTAAAAAGATTTGTCTATGAACCTGCCATATAGGCGGTAAGAAAGTTTAATTACCACCGACCAATCTGGCGGTATCCTTGTTTAGTCAGGTTTAAAACCAATTTAAAATAAATTACCAACGACCAATATAGCGGTATCCTTTTTAAGTCAAATTTTAAATAGTGAATATATTATAATTACGGGAGATTAATCTAAATAGCAATAGTAAAAGAATTACTTTTCACCCTAGCAGGGGGAAGTTACCTCCTCATGGTTGAATAGTAAAAACTGTAAAAATAAAGAAACTAAATTACTATTATTACAAAACGTAATTAAAATTTAATTACAAAACTGAAATTAAAAGAAACTACATAGAAGACTCCCTATTTACATCAAAGAAATCAGAGAGAATGGTACATCTAAAACTGAAATCTCGAGCTCAATTTTTAGGCCCGGATAGGCTCTGGGCGTCGCGACGCCAAAGGTTATAGCGTCGCGACGCCGGTCTCTTTTGGCGTGGCATGCTGAGGGCTTGACACATAGCGATTCTGAATAAGGAGATAAGGCGACACGTGGCAAGGCAGCTGATAGCTCAATTATTATGCTGGTGTGGCATGACGTGGTGAAATGGTGTGTCGGAACCGTAGGATTGCGACACGTGGCACGCTGTGATTGGTTGATGATGATGTGGCGATGACGTGCCACTTTGACTCGGTTAACTAGTGATGTGGATGATGACATGGCTGTGACGTGGAGTGACACGTGGCACACGTGGCAATGGTGATTGTCGGCACCGTAGGATGATGACACGTGGCACGGTGCACGTTAGTAAATCGGCTGTGATGGTGACATGTGGCACGGCGTACGTTAGCAAAGTCAAACTTCTCAAATTTTGATCCGTTGACCCGACGCACGTTAGCAGCTCTGGTGCATGTTAGGCGTCGCGACGCGGCGAAATTACAAAAATGCCATTTTTTTTTCCAATTTTCACTGTTTTACTCCAAATCACCTCCAGAATGTCCTGAAACTTTATTTATCTACAAAATAACACAAAACACATCAAAATATTCACAAAACTCAAGAAACTATACAAAATATTAGGTTAAATGAGTGGGAAATAGTGATAGATTTACCATCATCACACCACAAACCTAACATTTTGCTAGTCCTCGAGCAAAACATAAAATAAAATAACATAATAAAATTTAACTAAGCCACTTTCGTAGGGATCACTGTTGCATTTAGCGTATGTAACAAGCCTTTAACCCCTAAGTGTCCATAGTGGACGAGTTGTAGTCTCGTGAGGGTTTACAGCAATGATACCCACAAACATTTTACAAAAGTAAAAAGGTAGTGAAACTAATGCACACACAAAGCAAAAAGACAAGCGAAAAGAGAATAAAGATGTTAGTGACTAATCAGGTGAAACTTCTACTCCAAGTTACTAGTTGTTTTGTTTCTTTCTAAATTACCAAATAAGTAAATTCTCCGATTATATTTACCATTCTCCATATATTCAGCCAACAGAATATTAAACAACTCATTTTTGCCCACAACAGTCACAAGTGCAGTTGATAAGAGAATAATATTTTTGTCCTGAAGTTTTATCAGAATTCACACCTTTTTGTAGTAATTGAATAATTTTTCTGATTTTTCTGATTTTTTTTCTTTGATTTTTGATTTTTTTTTTAATTTATATACAATATCTTCCATCTATGTAGCGAGTGTTGGGTCGGTGACTCCCAAACCAGTTTGCAAAGGGCACCAGGTGTTAAGACACCCCTACAGACTTAATTACTCAGACTTCAGATATATATATTTTTGCAGCATCTTTGATCCATGTAGCGAGCTTTGGGCCAGTGACTCCGAAACCAGTTGGCTTTAGGGCACTAGGTGTTAAAACACCCTTACAGACTTAATAACTCGGATCTCAGACGTTTTTTTTTACTCCATCACTTTTTGAGATGTTTCCTCAATTAAACTAGAGCACTGATTATTACAAACTTTTCAATTATAACTCATGTCTGCATGTCATGTTGATAATACCTGCCAACGGAGCATATGAATATCCATTTTAGTCAGTATTATGGAGAATTCACAAATTAAATAATTCAAAAGGAAATAAACAAAAATTAACTTGTTCAGAAATAGGTTTGAAATATGTCTCAGGAGTGGAAACCCCTTACTCAACTATCTCTTACCAATTTCACCATTTTAGTCAAAATAAAAACACAAAAACACAAAATATTTTTGTAATTTTTGAAAATTTTTCAATTTTTTTTGTATTTTTCGAAAAATTTTGGACTAAAAAATAAAAACAACACCACAACTAAAAACAAGATACTAATCAACTAATTCCCTCCCCCAAACCTAAATGAGACATTGTCCCCAATGTCTTAAACAGTAGAGAGGAGTTTAGAAGATAATACCTGATTAGCTTTAATTATACAGGAAATTAAAGGTTAAGATCCAGATTAATCCTACGCCTCTTACCACGATCGTCCTCGAACCAATTTATCTTTGAAAGGACATGGTCAATTTGTGGTTCATAGGCTAAGATTTGGTCAATTAAATCTGGAGCAGTTCTGGCAGTAAAGAAGGAGTTCTTTCATAGGTTTTGACACGAACCCATTTCTCCGGGATCATCAAGAAACACACAAAGAAAATCATAAAATCCTTCAACGTTGTACAGTCCAAGCGGTTTCTGGTGTATGTTCAGGTTTTCCCAAGATAACACTATAAAAATTTCCTCCAATGTACCAAGCCACCTGGCAAAGCAATAAAAGCAGCAGCACGGTTAATCATTCTACCAATCATTCAGACATACCTGGCACAATTAGCTCTTCCCCGTTTGATGGTCCAATAAGATTTACTTCTGCCAAGGGTTTTGGGATGATTCCCAAAACGTGACTGCTTCCTTCCTGTACGGCCTTTGAAACGATCCCCATAAGTCCAAGATTGCCCCGCCATATACTAAGTGCATATTCCTTGCAGCTAAGACTCGCCCAATTCCTGTGCTGCTTCTATAGATTGTGGCTTAACACCAACACTAGTACCGCAAAACACACAGATGTTTTCAACTCGTCTTCTTGAAGTGGCTTCCATGTTTTACTCTGGATGTCTTCAAAAGTGCAATGATGAGTTGAATTTATAATACCTGAAAATGGTGAGTAAAATAATAACACTAGTACCTGCCAAATGACAATTATTAGTGAAACAGTAAAATAAATCGTGATAGTCAAAAAAGTCTGGATCCTATCGGAGAAAATAAAAAAAAAACAAAAAAAACAAATCACAATTATTAGGAAAAGACAAAGAGATATAATATGTACAAGAAAAGTAGCGGCTTGATTGACGTTTATGCGTCAGGGACAAGCTTCCCATCCAATTTTCTTATAAATTGGCAAACATAGTCTTTTTGAGTCAGATTCCCAAGACTTAACTGTTGTCTTTCTTTTTGAAATTGTGTATGTAATTTGCGAAAGGCTATGTGAACATATCCACTGGGATGCGTCTCAAGAGTCGAAGATATATCATCTAAAGACTCATTACTCAAGCCATCCCTAATGAATTTAATTTTGTCTTCACGATTATCAGACACCATTCCTAAAGAACGACAACAAGTATTGCAATTCCAGCGTGCACATTTGTAACAAACACTCATTTGCTTAGCTCTACGTTTCTTTGCATAGGTGCTTCTTCCAAAACCAGGCAGATGTGAAATAAAAGAGTCAGAATACTCACCTGTCAATCGGACTCGTGCTTCAATTACCCAACGATTGTCATTAGGAACACCACGGCCAACATAACAAGTGTTTACACTCATATCACTCACGGACTTTATAGCTTTTGGTTATTGCGTACTCTCTTCATTTACCGATTCAATTACCTTCCAAACCTTTTTCCATTTCTCATAAGATCTTCTATAATCATCAAAGGTAGCTTGACAATCACGTTTGAAAGTATCTAAATCATTAATTTCAAATCTTACAATCTTCATTTTTTTTTCTTTTTTTTTTTGCTTTTCAGGTTACTTGAACTCTTAAAAAAAAATTCTAAGTGTTGACCGGTTTGGGGTCCGGTATATGACCGGTATGGTTGTTTTCCCGGTTCCAATAGCTATGTTTTACTCACAAGTTCGCCGATTTGGGGACCAGTATATAAGCCGGTATGAACTAGCCCGGTTCCAGTAGCTATGTTTGGGAACAAGTTGACCGATATATAGTCTGGTATGGGATCGGTATGAAACTACCCCGGTTCCAGTATCTTTGTAATACTCAGTCAGACCGGTATGAATGCCGATATGAAATTTACCCAATTCTAGAAGCTATGTAATCCCAGGTAGACTGGTATGAAGGCCGGTATGAATGACGGTATGAAACTTTTCGGTTCCAGAGGCTGTGTCTAGTGTAATTTTTTTCACCGGTATGCCGGTATAAGACCGGTATACCGATCACAAGCGATTCAAAATAGGCAAAAACACTTAAGAAAAAGAAGTCAAGAATCAAGATGAACAAATATCTTGATGACCAACAAACACAATAAAGACTAAATGAAAAACATAAAGTAAAGATAGAAAAATCAGACCTTTGAGGTTTAAGGCCAAGCAAACCCCTCACAACGGATAAAACCCCAAGCACTGCAAATTCGATTTTGTAGGAACACAACCCTTCCAAGGCCACAAAGAACTTGTCTTTGAGAACCCTTAAGATGATTCCCTGCAGTGTTCTGCTAGCACGGAGACGCCACCAAGGTTGCCACGCCTTAGATAAGTCAAAGCTGAAACAAAGGGGAATCCCTCACTTAAGCTTGAAATTTGGCCAAAGCCATTTTTCTTTGAAGAAATTCGAAATTTGCAAGTTTTTATTGAAGAAAGACAAAGTTTACAATATATAGGATAAGATAATTTTACTAAAATGCCCTTCAAAAGGTAAAAAGACCAAAAGGTCCTAAAACTACCCAATGGCTACATAAAGCTAAAGCCCTAAGTAGTCATTTACTAAATATTACAAATATCATCTCCAAGATCTTTATGCAAGTCACAAAAAGATCAAAAACAAAAAGTCAATAAAAGGGGCATCTTTCTATAGAACGCCTAATAGGTCATTTAACTAACTAACTTAGTTCTAATCCAATTTGACCCAAATGATCTAGTTAACTAAGTTAAAAATAGCCTAACTATAGTCAACATGTCAAGCAAAAGGTCAAAATACAAGCCCATTTGGCCGAATTATATATAAGGCATAAAATGGCCAAATTCTTCAAAATGCTCCTTTGGATGTTTAAGGATTAGCTTTATGTAGCCATCGGGTAGTTTTAGGACCTTAGACGCGGAACTCACTTGGATGTTTAAGGCCAAGCAAACCCCTCCCAACAGATAGAACCCCAAGCACCGCGAATTCGATTTTATAGGAAAAAAACCCTTCCAAGACCACAAATAAGACCCACAAAGAACTTGTCTTTGAGAACCCTTAAGATGATTCCTTGCAGTGTTCTGCTAGCACGGAGACGCCACCAAGGTTGCCACGCCTTAGATAAGTCAAAGCTAAACAAAGGGGAATCCCTCTCTTAAGCTTGAAATTCGGCCATAGCCATTTTTCTTTGAAGAAATTCGAAATTTGAAAGTTGTTATTGAAGAAAGACAAAGTTTACAATATATAGGATAAGACAAATTTACTAAAATGCCCTTCAAAATGTAAAAAGACCAAAATGTCCTAAAACTACCCAATGGCTACATAAAGCTAAAGCCCTAAGTAGTCATTTACTAAATATTACAAATATCCCCTCCAAGATCTTTATGCAAGTGGCAAAAAGATCAAAAAGAAAAAGTCAACAAAAGAGGCATCTTTTCTAAAGAATGCCTAATAGGTCCTTTAACTAACTAACTAACTTAGTTCTAATCCAAATTAACCTAAATGGCTAAGCTAACTTTGTTACAAATAATAACTAAAGTCATAATTAGTCAACATTACAAAGATAAAAATCAAAAAGTCAACAAAAGAGGCAATTTTCCCCAAAATGACAAAATCATCCATTTTGCACAAAATCCTCCATGGGCTTCCATTTACAAGGCTCAAATGATGTGTCTCAAGTCCATTAAGTCTTGTCTTGGTCGAATTTTTGGTGTTGGACTTGATTTGATTTGATTCGTTAAAATGCTCAAATTGTGTCGTTGATGCAGTTGGGAATGTATCTCTTAGCTGAGTGATTCTTATGCTACGAGAATCATGTCATTCCCTAAATCCTTGAAAGGATTCATCTTCGAATCCAAACCTGGATCAAAGATAAAGATTAGAAATACCCGTGGTCGAATTGTGTCGTTGATTTGATTTGATTCGTTAAAATGCTCAAATTGTGTCGTTGATGCAGTTGGGAATGTATCTCTTAGCTGAGTGATTCTTATGCTACGAGAATCATGTCATTCCCTAAATCCTGAAAGGATTCATCTTCGAATCCAAACCTGGATCAAAGATAAAGATTAGAAATACCCGTGGTCGATTCAAAATTTCACTTGCCACCATGATTATTAGGTGGCCCAGACTGGCTAGTGTCACTATTTGACTACAAGAACTACCCTCGTGGGGGGTTTTGATGACTCTTGGGGTTTGGCTATGGTTATGACGGAAACTTTCATTTCTCATTAATGGTCATACAGATGTGATTTTGGAGAAAATATCTTTTAGATCAATCAATGTTTACACATTTTGGTTATTGATGGCTTATTGTTTCTCAATGAATGCATGCAAGGTATCCTCAAGGGTTCTCCTTGGCGGTGGGACATATGGTGCATAATTATGAGAATTTTGGAAATTCTGGTGTACCTGGGGAGGTTGTTGCGATGGTTATGCTTGGCTATCATTCCTCCAATTGAAGTTTGGATGTTTCTCAAACCAGAATTGTAGGTTTGGGAGTATGGGTTTGGATATGGTCTATTGAAATTGTTTATGGAACTGACTTGGTCATGGAGACATTCTTGCAGGGCTGGCAAGGTTGGGCAAACTTGTCTGACATGTTCATTTGAATTACAAATTTGACATGTGACTTCTTGAATTGACTTAACATGATCATTCTTCCTCATTTCTAATACCTCAATCTTAGACTAGGGTATCTGAAATCCTTGTGTTCTCCTAAGTATCTCAAACTTATTAGGAATCTTCACAACTAGATCAAATTTCTTATTTCTTTACTTTTCTATCTATCTTCTATCATTCGGAAAGCTTGATATGCATACATGGATCTCAAAAGTTATTGAATCTACTATATAGGATTCTCTGAGGAGAGAAGAAACCTTATTTGAGCCTATCTGACATTCTTATGTCTATTTCTCCTCATTCTATTCTCTTCACTGCTACGAGCTCATGCATTTTATTTACTATAAATTATATTTCTACTCAATATTATCTCGACTAACTCTATGCATATACGTCTTTCTTTACTTTCTAGTTCTACACTTCTTCTAGCTTTCTCTCTTTTTAAAGCTTTAGGCATATGTTCTCGAAACCTTCACTAGTTGTTCTTATCACTTATCATGTCTGAACTTCGGGTGGCATATTCGAATGGTTATAGAAAGATTCTGCTATAATAAGGATTCTAGTTTTAGATTATTAGAGGGATATTCAAATGATTCTTGAAAAGTTTACTAATATTTTTATAAGGCTTAAGGACGTACTCGAGGATCGGATACTGGAGAGGTATTGTCTCGTATACCAGTACCTCGAGCATACAACATATACATTACCCCAACACTCTACCTATTGCATTCATTGACTCCTAGAGCTGGCTCTGATACCAACTTTGTAACATCCCCCTCTCGAAGATGCTACCAGTATGCGACATGTTACCCTATCACCCTCAGCCTTTAACTAATTGAACTATACTGTTTTTCTTGTTATTTGACAATTATAAATCACACACTTACAATGGAGGGCTACATACCCAACTTAAATTAATTAAACAACCATTGCTTCTTACAACTTTGTGCTAGCCACATTAAACTCTAGTAACTTTGACTCTGACAACTTTATGTAATGACTCTCTCAAGCAACTAACATATGACTTGTACTTTAACTCTTACAACCTTGACTTTAATTGATCTATATACCTCGGACTTGACTGCCATGTGGACCCAATAACCCTAGTGACTGCCATCAATATCTATCTTCTCGAGCTCGTCCTCTGAGTAGACTTGCAAAATAGAAAACACTGGGGAGTGGGGGGGTTGGATCGTTTGAACGACCTAGTGAGTGAACAGTTTAAAACGGGAACTAAAATACTTTATGAAAAATTTATTTCCTGAAACCGAAATCGTCTTTTTTACAAGGAAAACTAATCTTCTCTGAAAACTTTTTTTTTGTCTGAAAATAAATCTATTTCTGTAAAAATTTCCTAGAATCCTCTTTCTTTTTATAAAACTCTGAGATCGATCATAAAACTAATTCTTTCTAAAACTCTTTTATAAAACTACTGTTCTGAAAATCTCATCTGGAAAACAACTGACATATGAGGGGCGTTATGTATCGTCGTCCCCCCACAAGCCTAACTAGTGCCTTGGGGCGTTACGTCTCGTCGTCCCCAAAGTCATTGAACTAGTGATACGAGCGCTAATCAATGTTGTCATCCTGGCCTTGAATATATGATCTAGGGGCGTTATATAGTATTGTCCCCTAGTCCTGAAACTACATGTGCACATGTTTGCTATATCCGTCAATTCCAAAAGTCTCTGAGATTGGGTTTTTCCCCAAATCTATAAAAAAAAACATCATAAAAGAAATCATCTCAAAATATCAAAAGCATGATAACATTTCTCAACTGGTCCAAAAATATTTTTAACTCATCAAAACATTTTGGCAACTTGGTCTCATCTCAAAGTATAATTTAAAAGTAAATGAAATTATATAACTTTATAAAATAATTAAAACATTATTAAAATAAAATATCTATTCACAGTGCTATGGAAAATCGAGAGAGGTTCACGGAGTGGGCGGCCATATTGTATCCAGACATCGATCTAAAGTCCATACAATCGTTAATTTCCATAACTCGAAATATTTTCATGGACACTTAATCTTACTGAATATTGAAGATATCTATACTATCTATGAATTTTAGGGGCTTAGATTTGGAGTTATGCAAGTGCGGTAGCGGAAACTTAGATTCCACTAGTCGCTAAGAATGCACTGTTTGATGCCTAACTTTGAAAATTCACAATAACTAATTGGGAATGAAACAGAGGCTCAAATTTTAATACAATGGTCCCTAATGTATCTAGTTTATGGTGAATTTTACGGATCTCAATTCCGATTTCAGAAACTTAAGTTATCAATCGAAGTTCAAGGGCAATTCAAACTAGAAAACTGGGTGTAGTGGCAACAGGTCGCCCAACTTCAAAAATTCGGTTCGACCTCATCCTAAGTCTAAAAATTATGATTTTTAGATATGCTACTACCTTATGTATCTAGTTTATCCAGAATTTTATGGTTCATCAATTGGACGACAAAAACTCAACTTATAATCGATATAACACAGCCTGTCTGGATTTGGAAAGCAGTTACATTTACTACTTAACTTACGAATTTCACCCCCCCTTTCCAACTTTATTTAATTCGGCCATTACCACCAGATTTTATAGTACCCAAAACACATATTATCTTGGACAAAACTTAATCAATTAATAATTTATATTTGCCCCAATATTCATCAAATATTTGGTGTATAAAGTGCACAAACTTCACCATTTATATAACACAAAACTACAACAAGCCTTGCATATCATTCAGCCAACACACATAAACCATTATCTATTATCACCGAAAAAAAATAAAATCCCCACTACCAAGTAAGAATTTGGCCAAGACATGTTCTTTAGGGCCTTTGAAAGTTTCATCACAACATAACATTTTATAAGCTAAAACATTATCCAAACACTTCAATCAAGATCATTCTTTATCAATTAAAAGCAACAAACAATCCCTACATGTCATAATACTCGGTCATCCCTTAAGCTTTGAGGAAAATTGGGCATTTCTAAATTAACACCTAATACATGTGTAAACTATCATGAAATTTGGATGCACTCTAGCTACTCAATTTAAGCTTATTAAACAAGATAATATCTAGGGTTCTTGGGGACAAATTAGGGCTTCCTTTATTCATTCTCAAAACTAAAAAAAAATGAGAAGAGAAATGAGTTATGAAGCTACTCGTCTTGATTATGCTCAAAATTTCCAAGAAATCAGACAACACCATAGATGCATGGAAGTGGAACTGAAGAACATTTTAGGGGCTGGTTTTTTTTTTTTCTTCTTGAAGAATCATGAGAAAGAAGAAGAAGAAGAAGATAATGTCCCAAAAATGACCTTATGGGTTATTTATATAAAATACAAGCCAATGGCAAAGTGGTCACTTCAAAGGAAATGCAAGGGTTCCATTATTTTTCACGAAATACACTGTTCATATGACATAAACATACATTTTGACCTGGTTCGGGTCTGAATTTGAGAAAATATTCAACATGTAAGTTGTAGGTCATGGTCTGAAACAATGATATAAAATTTGAAAGTATTAGAGATCGTGTGAAAAAGTTAGGGCTAAGATACGGAAGACCTGGCTGTTGACTCAGATAAATAGTAAAAGTGCTCAATCTAAAAATTTGTCTTTGATTTCCGAATAAGATTCCTAAGGTGCGAAATCTATTTTAATATTATTTTATGAGTTCTAATATGTAAAAAATTCAAATAAAAATAAAAATTTATTTCAAACACCTGTAATTTTATTTGAGTTATAGTGTAAGATTTCGGCTGTTACACACCCAATAGCCAATTTTGAAGATATGATATTTTTGAAGAATTTGGCCTTTTATGGTTTATATGTAATTCGACCAAATAGACTTGTATTTTCATTTTATACTTGACATGTTGACCCTAATTAGGCATTTTGTAGCATAGTTAGCTGGATAATTTAGGTCAAATTGGATTAGAACTAAGTTAGTCAAAAGTACATATTAGGCATTTGTAAAATTGATGCCACTTTTGTTGACTTTTTAATTTTGATCTTTTTGCCACTTGCATTAAGATCTTGGTGGGGGATATATGTATTCATTAGTAAATGACTATTAAGGGCTTGACCTTAAAGTAGCCATTGGGTAATTTTAGGACATTTTGGTGTTTTTACTTTTTAAGGGTATTTTAGTAAATTTCCATTGTCCTATATATTGTAAACTTTGTCTTCCTTAATGGAAATACACCATTTTCGAATTTCTTCATAAGAAAAGGCTATGGCCTAATTTTAGCTTAAGAGATAGATTTCCCTTTGTTTCAGGTTTGACTTGTCTAAGACGTGGTAACCTTAGTGGCTTCTCTGTGCTAGTAGAACACAACTAGGCATCATCTTAAGGGTTCTCAAGGACAAGTTTTTTTATGGGACTTCTTTGTGGCCTTGAAAGAATTTTATCCTACAAAATCAAATCAAATTCGCGATTCTTGGGGTTCAGATCCGTTGCTTATGGTTTACTTGGCTAATATCCAAGTGAGTTCCACATCACTCTCATTTGGCTATGGATGATGGTTTTGCCACATGTAATGTTCTTCGTAATGGTACGTTTTCTCATGCTCCATTTAGTGTTAGTGGTAATAAAACTAATGGTTTGGACATGGCGCATGATCATGGCATTTCATCTTCATCTTCTTCTGCGCATTATGTGGTGGGTGGATCAGTACTTTGAAGGCTCCTTAGTCATATTTTGGTTCGTCTTTCTTTTGCAGCCTCTATTTACTTCTTATGGAGAGAGATAAATGCTCACCTTCATGATGAGCCTCCTCGCCTTCGAGTGTTCTTTGACTAACATTGGGTTTTCTGTTAAAAGCGTGCAGTTTGCTTAGAAAGTTGACTCCATCTTATGAAATAAATGGCTTCACCTTCCTAGAATTTGTCTGAGGGACATCTTTTGATGTTGTTGTTTCCTTCGCTTTTAGCTTTGTGTCAGAAGGGCCTGACCTCTTTAGCTGTCTGGGGTATGCCCATGTGCTTGTTTCTTTCTTTTGTTCAATATATTTATCTTATAAAAAAAACCAAAAAAAAAAGAAATTAAAAAAAGCACAGGGGCATACTGTTGGACAGTTATGACCCATAGCGTCACTATTTGTACAGAACATGGTGTTGTTGTACAAATTAACTATGTGACAAAGGAAATTGTTCTTTTATCATTTGTGATTAGATCACCAAGATGTATAAATGATAGGTCCATATGATTAGTTCCGGATTGAGATGATATGAGACAGTATCAATCCACGAAGGTTTAATCATTAAATATCCATAGTCAGAGTATTATCGAGATTGGACATCGATAATGCGGAAAAGACTAGTATTACACTTGTGCGCGTTGTGAGGGCATAACAGCATAGTTCTCATATATTTGGGTATAGATACTCATGCAAGTGTAATAGGAGGTTGTGTTTACCGATGGTACGGAAACAGCTTCGCTCTGGATAGACCCCTCGGAATTCCATTGGTAGTATGACTATGTGTCTATGGAAGTCCGAATCAGGGTAGGTGTATTTGGTCTAACCTGAGACTTGCACCGCTATACTTGCGACAATCAATATACTTTGGTTTTGGTCGTCCAGGGCTTTAACAGGTTCTGTGTACGCCTCTTCTGGGTATATTGAGAATCGTAGTGTATTGGGTGTGATGTCGAGATGGAAGTATCACTCCAGTCATAGTGGAGATGATGATCACGTAGGATACGGAACTGGTTCTCTTATGTACTGCAGTCATCGGGATATATGACTAGGTCATGATTATCCGATTATAGAGACTAGTTACCAGAGATCCGATATGTGCTTCGTACGGGGCAGACACAATTCCAGCCCCAGGCCTTGCACGTGACATCCGATACTGGATCGAAATACGCAATACTACGTATACTACGCCTGATATAGATCACATATTCCTGTAAGGATATTTCTGGAGAATTGGGTAGGCATGGCGCTTTGCTAGAAGCCAACTTGTCTTGTAAATCGGTAAAAACGTAGTACTAGGTACGTACGTGTTCGGATAGTCCGACGACCGAATTTACTGCCAACATATCCGGGGATCTCATGGGTCGCTTCCCGAAGATTCACCGATGACGTATGACTCGCACTTTATTAATCTGGGATTAATTAGATGAGAGAGAAAATTAATTGGGATTAATTACGGAGATATTTTATCTGGGATAAAATATTATAAAAGAGAGAGAACGATTAATTTGGAATTAATCGATAAAATAATATATTCGATATATTATACGAAATTGGATTTCGACGCGGAATTAAAATTAGATTTTAATTCGGGCGAACGAGTTAATTTAGAATTAATTCGTTAGCGACGTGAATAGTGATTTTGCTAGGCATAATTATTTAATTACGTCGCAACGGAAAATTCGTTAATTTGGAATTAGCGAACCCGAGCCCGGGAGTGTTTGCGGGCGCACTCGCATTGCGAATTTAAGTGCGGCCCACAAGTCACATCAAGCGTCAAATCACTAGTCACATCAAGCGTCAATCACTTGTCACTTTGAGTGATGTGAGTGTAGTCATTTGATGTGATAGTTGATGGTGGTGGTTGGTTGGCTTAAATGCCTGACTTTTGGAAATTCAAAAAATTTGGTAAATGTTAATTGATTTTTGAAATAATTAATAATACACACAAACCAACACTTTTCTCTCATCTTTCCTCTCTTCATCTCACGGCCTTGGGCCTCTTCCTCTTCATTTTTCTGGTTTCACCGTGAATGAAGAGAAGCAAGGAATTTTGTGGCAAAATTTCAGAGTGCTAGCACGCTTTAGGAGTCTTGCGAAGGTGATAGGGAAACCCACCCGTGAGCATGGAATCACATCACACAAAGCTTGGAGCTTAAGATCATCCATGGCCGAATTTGGAGGAGCAAAAAAGAGCCACTGCCGTGAGCTTCAGAGGGAAAAGCTTGAAGATTTTGTTCCTCGCATCGCTAAACCGATCATGTAAGTATTCCGCAACTTCCTTGTGTATTCACACATGGTTTCATTGCTTTAATCGATCCGGTTAGACCGTAGAAACCCAACAATGGTATCAGAGCCTTTTGAGCATGAAACTTGACTTAGGGTTAAAATTGGGTAAATTGAATTTGAGCATGATTTGATAAATTCTTGATTGAGTATGCTTGAATGATGTTTAATTGAAGTTGGATGTGATCAATTTCATGAAAATTGATTTGGATCAATTTTCCCAAATTGGGTTGCTTGGCCGAATTCAATGAACCCTAATGTCATGGTAATTTTTTTTTTGATCATTGGATGAGTTTGAAACATTGGGAATGTTGATTTAAATTCAATTGGATTGAATTGGAATTGGACAAAAATCCCTAAATTGCCGTGAGTAAGAAGCATGAAATGGGTTTGATTTTTGATTAAAATGTGTTGGACATGTTTTGATGTTAATGAGCATAATTAATTAGGCAATTGATGTTTTGGAAATGTTAATTTGGGTAATTAATTATGGCATACACTTTAGTTAATTAAGTTATGAAATTTGGAATTTGGTAATTTAATTAATTGGGCTATTTTGGAAATTGGGCTTGAAAAGTTGTAATTGGGCTTAATGGGCTTGGTTGTACCAAGATTGGTTTAGGCTAAATTGGTTGGATCCAATTGGGCCCAAAACCATATCCATAAAGTCCAATTATGACTAATGGACCTTAATATTTTAATTGGGCCTAAATTGGTTTCTTGGCAAATAAGGGTGATTCCTTAAATGGGCTTTGGTATTTGGGTTTGACCCATATTGACCAAAAGTCCATGCCTTAAGAAATTAATTAAAAGCCCATTGGACTTTAATTAAATTGACATTGGATGTTAATCGGGCTTTGAGACCCGTAACGATTAGATTTAGAATCTAAGTCGTAAAGGTTCGTTAATAAAGTGTAATATTTAATTTGGAATTAAATAAATGAATTAGTATTAAATACAAATTAAATTGGATTTAATGTTGTAGTTTAATTTAATTCAAGAATTCGTACTTTGAGTACTTATTCGCAAAACGAGTTTGACTCGCGCAAAATCAAATCGTTGTTTGAACATTGGATGGTCATTAATTATCAGATTAATTAATTGGATTAGATTGATTGATAACATGCTTGTGTGAATACATGGTTGCGATGCATGAATAATGTATATCAGATGGATATTAGATGGGTGGGGCAATTTTGGAAATTGTTGTAATAAATTTAGAATTTATTAATTGGACCTGCGTGTCCAGCCTATTACCTCTTTACTCTTTGTATTTCTCTTCTCACCTATTCCCCTCAATGTAAATGAGGTTTCTTTAGAAGTGTTATGTAACGGGTAGAAGTAATACTTGTGCTAGCGGGAGAGAGGAAAATGAGAGATTTGTTCTAGGAACAATGTGTTAAGTATCCATCCGCATATCATTATTATATTTATTTACGCGCCTTATTATGTGTTTAGAATGCATGTTTAAGGGTGTATGATGATGAGACCTTAACAAAGATAATTAATTGGTTGCCAATTACACGCGAAAAACCCTCAAATCATATTAAGCGTTTTTCCTTCCATTGAGTGATTCTTACTCAAGATCCAAGACTGGCATTGGTTTGTTGGCCAAAGTCAAGACCTTTGTCCGTCGAGGATGTGTTTGAATCATGAAGGCTTTGTTCCATATCGGTGTCTTGTCCAAGTTGTGATTTGTTGGCCAAAGTCAAGATCACTTCTTGTCCATCGACATTGATTACGAAGCTTTCCAAGGTCAATGGGTTCCGCTTAACTGGGATCACTAAGTTTGTTGTGCCAAAGCCAAGGCTTAGTTGATTCAGAGGAAAAAGGTTAGGCAATATATTGGATATATTGGCATATATAAGATATATGTTTCGGACTTGGATGTCCACCTACTGGATCTAGGAATTGGATGATCCAATTGATCTTAGAGATCTACCTAGTTAATTATCATACAATTTGTTGGCCAAAGTCAAGATTGTGTGTTATTTAACGGGATCCTAGCCCACTAGGAAACAAGGTTTCCCGAGTACTCAACAGAGGGTTAGAGGCTCGCCGAAAAATAGTGGGAGGCAAGTATTAAATTTGCAATATTCGTTTAGTTACTTGCCATACGCGCTCATTCAAATATTCGTCAAATAAATTAATTATTAGTTGGACTAATATTTAATGTTGTTTTAAAAAAGTTGGACTGTATTCAAACTATTTCATTTATAGTTGATTATATAATTGGATTATAGTAATCAATATATTGAATTAACAAATTAATTATAGTTGATTTTATAATTGGATATTAGATCAATATATAATAATTTAATTAGTAATCAATATAATTAATTAAATTATTAATTATTGATTATAGTTAGACTATAGTAATCATTATAATAAATAGTACCTAAATCGTTGATTAAATAGTTGGACTATTAGAATCAAGATAATTGAAAGATTAGTGTTTAAAACATAATCCTGGGTGAAAATGTATTTAAACGACTTTAATTTTCAAATTGGGAATAATGATCAGGATAGTCCTGGAAACTAAGAAGTTACTTTATTTGATAAAATAACATCTTAGCCTAAGCCCGGAGTTAAGCAAATAGTAGAGCATGATATTTGGAATATTCATGTGATGATAACTTTAGTGCTTAATCCATTAAGCTTGCCAAATAGACTCCTTAATTTCTTAATCAGAACTAAGGATTAGATCCTTAAGTATGATAATGAAATTGAAGGATCTTCATAGATCTATTCTTAGATCTTAGAAGTAAAATTGCAATAGTAAACTCTTGGAGAGTTAATGGCTATTCTCAAGGAGACAAAGCCAAAGTTTGCAATAAGGCAAGAAGCGCAAGGCGCATCTTACTTCGACATTCTAGAAAGCCAAGGCTTGGCCAAAGGCTTCTGGAGTGTTGAAAAGGGCAAAGGCAAATCATTATAATCTTCTGGGAAGATAAATGACATATCCCAAAATGTCTGCCTAAATTGTGGCAAACGGGACACGGAAGCGTGACTGCCGTATGGACAAGGCAGACATGAAGGAATTGAAGACGGGCAAGGCTCCGACTTCAAATATGTTTGTCATAAACATGTTCACTACTAGTATTAAAATTGGATTTTAGATACTAATGTGGTACATAAATATGTACTGGTGTGCAGAATCTGCTATGAGCAGGATACTGACTTGGTTGAGATTAATCTGCGAATGAAAACGGGACGAAGTCGCTGTTTTAACCGTAGATACCTAAGTTTAGGAACTACCCTTCGGGTGTGTACTTAAATTAGGAAACTGTTAAAATGTAACTAGTTTGACTAGAAATTATCTCTATATCAGGGTTTAATCCGTTGCGGATATACCTTTATATTCTAGAACACTAAAGTGTTTTATTTTATAAAGATGATATTGAGATAAACACATTAGATGTGAATAACAGTATTTATATTTTGAATATAAATAAATCTCAAACGTATAACATGACAAACAAATAGCTCAAACTGATTAATCAGTTGAGACTTATATGTGGCATTGTTGTCTGGGACACAATTAAACAAGACTCGTATATCCACACTTTCGAAGAGTGGATACTAGGACAAATTTGATTCTATTCAAATAATGTCTACGAATCTAGTTTATTAGGCAAAGTGCCTAAAACACCTTTACTTGGTAAAAGTGTAAGTGCCACCGATCTGTTAGCCCTTGTTCATAGTGACGTAAGTGGGCCCATGTCTAGCTAGGCTAGAGGTGGATATGAATATTTCGTGACCTTTACGGATGTGGCATCGCGTTATGGTTATGTGTTTCTTTTGAAACACAAATCGGAAACTTTTAAAGTTTCGACACGAAGTAGACAAACAGATCGGCTAAAGTATTAAACCATCACGGTTAGACCATGATGAAAATACTTAAGCAATAAGTTTCTCATATACTTGAAAGAGTATAGTATTCTTTCAATGAGGACTCCTCCCGGAACACGTCAGTTTGACGGTGTGTCCGAACTGAGAAACCGAATTTTGTTGGACATGATAAGGTTAATCATGAGTCTCTGAGCTACCATTTCCTTCAACGGATACGCATTAACAGTGCAAAACTTATTTTGAATAAGGTTCCAAAAATCTGTTTGACAGACTTCATATTAGATATGAACAGGAAAGAAACCGGGTTTTCTCATTCCTGAAGATTTGGGAATGCTAGGCATATGTTTGGATGATACCAAACTAAAACCCAAATCGGATAAGTGCCTAATTGTAGGTTATCCTAGGGAAACCAAAGTATAGTACTTATACAACTCACAAGAGAACAATGTAATTGTTGCTCACCATGCGGTTTTCCTAAGAGGAATACCTATATGCAGTGGTAAGTGGGAGGAAAGTAAAACTCGATGAAAATCGGAGTAATACTATTCCAGGCACCGATTCCTTAATGGAACACAAATAGTTCATCAAGGATGAAACTATACCAATAATCTTCGAATACACAAGAACCACGTAAGTCGGAGAGAGTCAGAAAACAACCTGGGGTATGGGTTTCTGATCTCACCTCATAAAGATGTCAATCTTATTGAGGAATACGAACTGACTACGTATGAGGAAGTGATACAAGGTATCGACTCCCTATTATGGCAAAGTGCCATTGTCCGAAATGGATTCCATGTATACCAACTAAGTTTGGATACTAGTTGATGTACCGCAAGGCATTGTGCCTATTGGTACTATATAAGTCTTCAAGGAAGACATACATGGAAGGCAACATACCAACGTACTAAGCTAGGCTTGTAGCGAAAAGGTATCGTTATCAACATTGTGTCGATTACGACGAAACCTTTTACTTGTTGCCATGGTTAAATCCATTTGGATAATGCTTGCTGATGCTGCATGTTTCATTTATGAAATATGGCAGCTGAACGCCAAAACCGCTTTCCTTAACGGAAACCTTTTGGAGGATGTTTACAACATCCTGACGGTTTTGTCGTACCAAAACTAGCAAACAAGGTTTGCAGGTTATTCGATCCATGGATGGATTGAAGCAAGCATTACGTTCTTGGAATTATCGTTTTGATGTAATCATAATGGTGTATGATTTAATTCAAAAAAAATGATTCTTGTGTATATAAGGAGGTTAGTGGGAGCGCACTGACAGTGAATGTCCTATAATAATGATAATATGTCATTTCTTGGAAATGAATTCCCATAAAACAATCGGTGAAAGCTTGGCTTTCATGAAAATTCTCCGTAGAATTCTTGGGAGAAACAACCTTTATTCTAGGAATAAAGATCTACTGGGATAGATTTAAAGTTGTTAATACTCTCCGAGAACTCGTACATTGAATAAATGTACGCGACCTGGTGTCCATATACTTTGAGCATATGGAGTCACAATCAGGCCAATCCAAGTGATAGTCATTGGATTGATGTTAAGAACATCCTTAGTATCTTAGAGAACTAAGGATGCTGTCTTAAACTATGGAGAAGGAGAACTTGAAGTGACTGGGTTCACTGCTGCAAGTTTCCTAACCGATAAAAACGACTATAAGTCGTAAAAACGGTACTATACAGTTTGAATAACGGAACAGTGAGCTGGAAATCTTCCAAGCAAGATACTGTTACCGAATAAACAACAAAAGTGGATTATTGCTGCAGCTGAGGCAGCAATAGAAGCCATTTGGATCGATAATAATCTAATTAGATTAGAGTAGTTCTGTTAGCAGCTGAGCTAGGCTACAGCACAGGCTAAAGAATTAATGGTCTCATCAACGATCCAGATATATACTTCGACTATTCATCTGATTCGTTCGGATCATACATCGTGGCGATGTGATGATCGAATAAATCGCATCAGATGATAATCATGCAAATCCGCTGACGAAAACCTTTCTCAGCAGAAGTTTGAGCGAACCGTACATAGTTCGGGTGTAGGACACTTGAGTGACTGGCTATAGGCCAAGTGGGAGATTGTTGGACAGTTATGACCCATAGCGTCACTATTTGTACAGATCATGGTGTTGTTGTACAAATTAACTATGTGACAAAGGAAATTGCTCTTTTATCATTTGTGATTAGATCACCAAGATGTATAAATGATAGAAGGTCCATATGATTAGTTCCGGATTGAGATGATATGAGACAGTATCAATCCACGAAGGTTTAATCATTAAATATCCCTAGTCAGAGTATTATCGAGATTGGACATCGATAATGCGAAAAAGACTAGTATTACACTTGTGCGCGTTGTGAGGGCATAACGGCATAGTTCTCATATATTTGGGTATAGGATACTCATGCAAGTGTAATAGGAGGTTGTGTTTACCGATGGTACGGAAACAGCTTCGCTCTGGATAGACCCCTCGGAATTCCATTGGTAGTATGACTATGTGTCTATGGAAGTCCGAATCAGGGTAGGTGTATTTGGTCTTAACCTGAGACTTGCACCGCTAATACTTGCGACAATCAATATACTTTGGTTTTGGTCGTCCAGGGCTTTAACAGGTTCTGTGTACGCCTCTTCTGGGTATATTGAGAATCGTAGTGTATTGGGTGTGATGTCGAGATGGAAGTATCACTCCAGTCATAGTGGAGATGATGATCACGTAGGATACGAAACTGGTTCTCTTATGTACTGCAGTCATCGGGATAATATGACTAGGGATCATGTATATTATAGATTATAGAGATAGTTACCAGAGATCCGATATGTGCTTCGTACGGGGCAGACACAATTCCAGCCCCAGGCCTTGCACGTGACATCCGATACTGGATCGAAATACGCAATACTACGTATACTACGCCTGATATAGATCACATATTCCTGTAAGGATATTTCTGGAGAATTGGGTAGGCATGGCGCTTTGCTAGAAGCCAACCTTGTCTTGTAAATCGGTAAAAACGTAGTACTAGGTACGTACGTGTTCGGATAGTCCGACGACCGGATTTACTGCCAACATATCCGGGGATCTCATGGGTCGCTTCCCGAAGATTCACCGATGACGTATGACTCGCACTTTATTAATCTGGGATTAATTAGATGAGAGAGAAAATTAATCTGGGATTAATTACGGAGATATTTTATCTGGGATAAAAATTAATTAAAAGAGAGAGAACGATTAATTTGGAATTAATCGATAAAATAATATATTCGATATATTATACGAAATTGGATTTCGACGCGGAATTGAAATTAGATTTTAATTCGGGCGAACGAGTTAATTTAGAATTAATTCGTTAGCGACGTGAATAGTGATTTTGCTAGGCATAATTATTTAATTACGTCGCAACGGAAAATTCGTTAATTTGGAATTAGCGAACCCGAGCCCGGGAGTGTTTGCGGGCGCACTCGCATTGCGAATTAAGTGCGGCCCACAAGTCACATCAAGCGTCAAATCACTAGTCACATCAAGCGTCAAATCACTTGTCACTTTGAGTGATGTGATGTGACTTTTGAGTTTTGATTGATAGTTGATGGTGGTGGTTGGTTGGCTTAAATGCCTTGACTTTTGAAAATTCAAAATATATGGTATAGTTTAATGATTTTTGAAATCAATTAATAATACACACAACAACACTTTTCTCTCCTCTTTCCTTCTCTTCTCTCACGCCTTGGGCCATCTTCCTCTTCATTTTTTGGTTTCACCGTGAATTGAAGGAGAAGCAATGAATTTTGTGGCAAAATTTCCGGAGTGCTAGCACGCTTTAGGAGTCTTGCGAAGGTGATAGGGAACCGCACCCGTGAGCATGGAATACACATCACAAAGCTTGGAGCTTAAGATCATCTATGGCCGAATTTGGAGGAGCAAAAAATGGAGCCAAAGCCGTGAGCCCTATGAGGGAAAAGCTTGAAGATTCTGTTCCTCGCATCGCTCAACCGATCATTGTAAGTATTCCACAACTTCCTTGTTGTATTCGCACATGGTTTCTTGCTTTAATCGATCCCGGTTAGACCGTAGAAACCCAACACATACCCTAGAGAGTTAGAGAGGACAAACCCTTCTATTAAAAAGAGCTAAAGTTATAATGGAAACAAAAAAAATCAAAAGATATCATTAAACAAAGGCCAAGTGAGGTGAAGCCATTTATTATCAAAATATGGTTTCACCTTCGGACAAAAACTAGCACTGTCCGAATAAAAAATACAATGTCAATGAGAAGAACATTAAAAGAGAGGAACTCATCATGAAGACGAGCATTTGTTTCCCTACATATGTAGTAAACAGAGACTTACAAATGAAAGACAAACCAGAATATGATATAATGAGCCTTCAGTGTACTGATCCATCCACTTAACTTTCTGCATCCAAACTCGGAAGCTCCAATCTAAACCACATATAGCCAACACAGTCATCCAAACCTCGGGATGAGAAATGGCACTAGAAGAAAAGGTGATCTACATCCTCCCCAGAGCAACCACAGAGTACACATCTCGAACAAGCAGAAATACCGAAACTCATCAACCTATCTTGAGTACAAAGGCCACTCTGGATGGTCAACTAAAGCAGAAAATAATGGCGCGAGATAGCCATACGAAACCAAACAATCTGATGCCAAAGTGCCCATCGTCCTCAGAGCATTCCAAGAACTCCTAATAGAAAAAATACATTTGCTATAGTCCTCCCAAACCAGCCTATCCTCCCTCATACTACAAGGAACCCAATCTAATGGAAGGGAACAGGCTAGCTCCAAAAGAGGAGCAGATCTAGCCGGAGGCTAATGCCAAGCAGAGTCTGTGATAATAGATGACATTGTGGCCAACCTGTCCAAACCAGAGTCATAAATGACCCTCTCACCCATAGTATCCACAATCGGACACAGCGGATGCCAATTATGCCAATTATCAAACCATAGCAAAGCCTTATCACCATTCCTAGTCCTAAATCTCATCATCTGAAGAGTCCATAATCGAAGACCCAAAATCTTCCGCCAGCTCCAAGAACCATCATAAGGGCAGGTCACCTCCCAAAAACTTCGTCCATGCAACATGTTAGACTGAACCCAAGTAAACCAATATGAGACTTGACCGGAGCAAAAAAATCATAAATGCTTAACAATGGCTGCTCGATTCCAAGTTTCCAAATTCTTAATCCTCAAACCACCTTCTTCTCCAAAGGCAAATAGACTCACTTTGGGCCACCTTTGCCCCCGACGAAGCAAGCTCACTACCCTTCCATAGGAAAGATCTCAGGGTTGTCTCCATCTTCCTAATAACGACTTAGGCAGGATGAATATTGAGGACCAATACATTTGGATTGAGAACAAAATCGATTTGATAAACTAAACCCGCCCCGAATATGAGAGAACCCTATAACTCCAAATCTTGGCACGTCCGATAATACACTCAACCAGGGTAGTAAAGTCCGAGGCCTGTAGCTTAATAGAAATCAAAGGAACCCCCAAATACCACACATGAAGCTCACCCTCTTGAAAACCCAATACTCGAAGAAGATGATCCTTAAGAGTTAAGGAAATACCTGATGAGAAAAGATGACATTTTTTCGGATTCAGAACCAAACCAGATAAACCCATAAACTGCTGAAGACAATCCCTTATCAAAGAGACCGAGCTGACATCTGCCCTACAAAAAATCATCAAATCATCTGCAAAACAGAGATGGGTGAGAGAGTCCTTTGAGCAGCGCCACTGAAACTTGAACCCTTGATCAAGGACCATCTTCCGAAGTTATCCCGAGAGAACCTCCACAACTACAACAAATAGATAAGGGGACATAGGATCACCATGGCTCAAACCACGGTCCCCAGAGAACAAACCATTCAACTCCCCATTAATGGATACTAAGAACATAGTAGTAGTCGTACACTCCTAAATCCAACCCAAGGAACCTAAAATTCCTAAGAACCCCAACTATAAAATCCTAATGAAAAGTGTCATAAGCCTTCATCAAATCAATCTTAAGAGCACATCTCGGGATCCCACCACTGCGATGATAACTCCTCACCATTTCATGGCACAACAGAATGTTATCACTAATATGCCGCCCCGTAGCAAACGGTGACTGATTAGGACTGACCACTATAGAAAGAACAACCTTAATTGGATTCGTAATAAGCTTAGCAATACATTTTATAAATATTGTTGCAACATGATATATGGCGAAAATCCTTAACATGAGAGCGGTTAGGATGAGCAAAGGAAGAACCTTGCTCGGGAGATTTCATATGAGGAGATTAAGGATGTTCTATTCTATCTGAGGAACAATAAGGCTTCTGGCTCATACAGGTTTAATTCGGGTTTCTTTAAGAAGACTTGGAGTATTATAGGTGATGATGTCCTTCATGCTATTCACTCTTTCTTTTGTTCGAGGAGACTCTTGAAGCAGGTTAATGCAATGACTATTGCTCTGAAACCTCAGATTCGTAACCCCTCTCAGGGTGGTCAGGTCTCTTATTGGTCTACCTGGGTTCTGTCTAACCTGTTGTGTGGACGAGGTTTTTTGGAGGTAACATGTCCTGGAGATTGTTCTTGGAGCCGACATAAGATTTTGGGTCTTCGATCATGGACTGGTTGGAGGATGAGATTTTTTTTGGATAAAGTAAGTATATTAACCAAAAATGTACAAAAGCAAAGGGGCATACCCCAACAACTAGAGAGGACAGGCCCTCCTAGCAAAAAGCCATAAGGCTACAAATAATACAAGACCATCAGAAAATGTCATCGGGCAGGTGCCAGGAGAGGTGAAACAATTTATTATCATAAGATGGTTTCATCCTCCGCAATAAACTAGCACGAGTCCGAACAACAAACACAATGTCATTGAGTAGAGCACTGACAGGGCGAAGAGGCACATCATGAGTGCGGGCATTCCACTCCCTCAAGATGTAGTAAATTGACGCATCAAACAAAAGCCGAACAAAAAGATATAATGAGCCGTCGATGAACTGATACATCCACTCAACAGTCTGCAGCCAAACTCGAGAACTCCAATCTAACCCACACATGGCCAACACAATCATCCAAACTCGTGAAGAGAAAAAGCATTGGAAGAAAAGGTGATCAATATCCTCACCAGAACAACCACAGAGGACGCATCACGAGCAAGCAGAGATACCGAAACTCATCAATCGATCCTATATACAAAGGCCAACCTGAATAGTCAACCAAAGCAGAAAAAATTTGCGCGGAATAGCTTTAGAAACCAAAAAACCCGATACCAACGCATCAAAGTGCCTCTCGTTCTCATAGCATTCCAAGTACTATTCACTGAAAACATCCATCTATTGTCATCCTCCCAAACCAACTAATCCTCCCTCATACTAGAAGGATCCGACTGATGGGACCGGGCCAACTCAACAAGGGCAGCAGACCTAGCTGGGGGCCAACGCCAAGAAGAGTCGGAGATAATAATAGCTACTATAGCCATCATATCCAAGCCAGAGTCATAAATAACTCTCTAACCCAAAGTATCCATAATCGGACCCAGCGGATGCCAGTTATCAAACCACAGCAACGTTTTCTCACCATTCCCAATCCTAAACCTCATTCTCCGACGAGCCCAAGAACGAAGCTCTAAAATTTTCCGCCAGCTCCAAGAACAATCTCCAGGGCACGACACCTCCCAAAAGTTGCGCCCACGAAGCAGGTAAGAGTGAACCCAATTCGACCAATTGGAGACCTGACCAGAGCAAAGAAACCATAAATGCTTAACAATTGCCGCTCTATTCCAAGTTTCTAAACTCTTAATCCTCAAACCCCCTCTTCCAAAAGTAAACAAACTTTACACCAAGCCAATTTCGCCCCTGAGGAAATAAGCTCGCTACCCTTCCAAAGGAAAGATCTGAGAGTTAGGGGTATTCATAGGGTCTGTTCAACCCGCGACCCGACCCGACTCTATATTATTTTTATTATTTTTCTAAAATTTTTATTATTTTTCTAAAAATTTTGTTATTTTTCTAAAATTTTTATTATTTTCTTAAAAGTTTTTACTATTATTTAATTTGTTTATTACTTTTTTGTATTAAAACTTTATATATATGATAATTTTTGGGACATAAAATAACTAATATTTATATTTAAAAATAATTAATTCATTAAAAAAAATTTATTTTTTTAATGACCCGACGACCCGACCTGACCCGAACTCGATCGAGTTCCACCTTCGCGTGACCTGACCTGCGACTTTTCAGTGACCAACCTTATCGGGTATCATAAAATTTCAAAAAACCTGACCCGTGAACACCCCTACTGAGAGTCATCTACACCTTCATAATAACATAATTAGGTTGAATGAATATTGATGATCAATAAACTTGAATGGAGAACAAATCCGACTTGATGAGCTGAAGCCGCCCCGCATACGAAAAAACCTACTACTCCAACTCTTGGCATGCCCGACAATACGCTCAACAAGAGAAGCACAGTCTGAAGCAGTAGAAATCGAGGGAACTCCCAAATACCGCACTGGAAATACACCATCTTGGAAACCCAAAACATGAAGCAGCCGATCCTTAAGAGTAGGAGAAATACCGGAGGAGAAAAGATGACTATTGGCTGGATTCGAGACCAAACCTGATAAACTCATAAACTGTCGTAGACAATCCCTGATCAAAGAGACCAAATAGACATTTTTCTTATAAAAATATCAGGTCATCTGCAAAATAAAGATGTGTGAGACGATCCTTAGTACAACGCCAATGAAACTTGAAACCCTGATCTTGAGTCATATTCCGAAGTAAACCCGTAAGAACTTCCATAGCCAAAACAAAAAGATAATGAGACATAGGATCACCCAGAGAAAAAACCATTCAGCTCTCAATTAAAAGACGCAGAAAACATAGTAGAAGTCATGCACTCCCGAATCCACTCCACCATCCTCTCAGGAAACCCAATAGTCCTCAAAACCTCAACCATAAAATCCCATCGAACAGTATCATAAGCCTTCATCATATCTCGATCTTAAGAGCACACCTCGAGATCCCGCCACTCCGATGATAATTCCTCACCAGTTCCTGGCAAAAAAATATATATAATTTTTTTGTTGGATAAGGTAAGTATGTGTTAACAAAGGGAAACAAAAGCATAGGGGCATACCACAGACAACTATGGAGGACAGACCCTCCTAGCAAATAAGCTAAAAGCTAAAAAAAGGGCAAACCCCAGACAACTAAAGAGGACAGACCCTCCTAGCAAAAACCCGAAAGGCTACAAAAAAACAACACCATCAGAAAATGTCATCAGACAGGTGCCATGAAAGGTGAAGCCATTTATTATCATAAGATGGTTTCACCCTCCACAGTAAATTGGCACGAGTCCGGACAGTAAACACAATATCATAAAGAGGAGCTGACATGAAACTCACTAGGATGCGAATCCAGCAAACCCCAAGTATTTTTCTCTAAGCCCCAAGAACCTTAATCAATGATTTTGTAAAAACAAAACCCATCCAAGATCAGCCATAAACCACCATGAAACATTGCCCATGATAACTCGAAACATGAAATCATTGTGTTTTGCTAGCAATGGAGACGCCACTAAGCTTGCTAAACTTAGATAAGTCGATTTTAAACTTGAAAAGGGGAATCCCTCCCTCACAAGAATTCGGCCATAGCCAAAAGCATAAAAGCTTCAATGTTCTCTCAAATTCGTGAATAAATGCAAAATGAAGAAGAAAGAAAATTTAAATAGTGTTACAAAGAGAAACCCTAAAGGCATAAAGACAACAATGACCCTAAATGCGAAATTACAAAAATACCAAAGTCTTCAAGTCTTCATAGGCCTGTGAAGCTTCATTCACGAATTGATTTTGGCCAAGTGAAGTGGCTTTGGGCCCTCTCCATTGAAGCCCACATACGTCTCTATTTGTTTGTTGCAATCGGCCATAAAACTCTAAATTAATCCCGCCATTGCTTCTCTGAGTCTTTTGGTCTTTTGTCTTGTAATTGGCCCTTCTGGTACTTGTAATGGGTCTATTGTTTTGCTGGCCATGTCCTTTGATGCTCCACGTGCGGCCTGGATCATGTCATCCCCTCCCTCTTGAAAAGGATTCGACCTCAAATCTGTACATGCATAAAAAAGAGTTAAGTCAGAAACATTAAATATAGCAGACATATTATACTTACCTTGTAAATCCACCTTGTATGCATTGTCATTAATCCGTTCCAAGACTTGAAATGGTCCATCCCCTCTCGGTTGTAGCTTAGATTTACGTTGTTCAGGAAATCTCTCCTTGTGTACCCATACCCAATCTTCAGGCGAAATACCACACGCTTTCTTCCCTTATTAGCATGAGAAGCATATTGCTCATTCTTTCGCTGTATGTGCTCTCTTGCTTTCTCATATATATGTTTCACCAAATCGACCTTCCTTTTTCCATCTAACCCCGCATGCTCATCAACAGGCAATGGTAACAAATCTAATGGAGTTAGTGGCTGAAAACCATAAACAATTTCAAATGGTGAGTAAGATGCAGAGGAATGAATACTAAGATTATATGCAAATTCAACAAAAGGCAAACAGTCCTCCCAAGTTTTTAAGTTCTTATTGATAATAGTACGCAAAACTGAGTCAAAGTCCTATTAACAACCTCGGTTTGGCCATCAGTTTGGGGGTGGCAAGTAGTAGAATACAAAAGTTTAGTTCCCAACTTACCCTATAAAACTTTCCAAAAGTGACTGAGGAATTTAACATCACGATCTGAAACCATACTCCGTGGAATCCCATGGAGTCGTACTACTTCTATAAAGAACAAGTCAGCAATGTTAGTAGCATCATCGGTTTTATGACATGCGATAAAGTGTGCCATCTTACTGAACCTATCAACCACTACAAAGATGGAATCTCTACCTTCATAGTCCTAGGTAAACCCAATATAAAGTCCATTGATACATCTACCCATGGCTCACTAGGTATAGGCAATGGTGTATACAACCCATGAGGCATAACCTTAGATTTAGCCTGTTTACAAGTTAAGCATTTATCACACAAACGCTCAATATCTCTCCGCATTTTAGGCCAATAGAAATGTTCACTCAATACCCCTAAGGTTTTAGCAATGCCAAAGTGCCCCCATTAAACCTCCCTCATGCGATTCCCTTACTAACAACTCACACATACTACAAACAAGAATGCATAATCTATTCTCCCTAAACAGAAACCCATCATGTTGGTAGAATTTACTAAATGTAGACTTTTCACATGTAGCATAGATAATACTAAAGTCAGTATCATTTGCATAAAGTTCTTTAATAAATTCAAACCCGAGCATTCTTGCATTCAATGAAGTAACTGAAGCTTGCTAAACTTAGATAAGTCGATTTTAAACTTGAAAAAGGGGAATCCCTCCCTCACGAGAATTCGGCCATAGCCAAAAGCATAAAAGCTTCAATGTTCTCTCAAATTCGTGAATCAATGCAAAATAAAGAAGAAAGAAAGTTTAAATAGTGTTACAAAGAGAAACCCTAAAGGCATAAAGACAACAATGCCCCTAAATGCGAAATTACAAAAATACCAAAGTCTTCAAGTCTTCATATGCCTGTGAAGCTTCATTCACTAATTGATTTTGGCCAAGTGAAGTGGCTTTGTGCCCTCTCCATTGAAGCCCACATTCGTCTCTATTTGTTTGTTGCAATCGGCCATAAAACTCTGAACTAATCCCGCCATTGCTTCTCTGAGTCTTTTGGTCTTCTGTCTTGTAATTGGCCCATCTGGTACTTGTAATGGGTCTATTATTTTGCTGGCCATGTCCTTTGATGCTCCACATGTGGCCTAGATCATGTCAAGAGCACTGACAAGGCGAGGGGTCACATCATGCATGCAGGCATTCATCTCCCTCCAGATGTAGTAAACTGAAGCAGCAAACGAAAGCCAAACAAGAAGATGACACAACGAGGCATCGGTGAACTGATACATCCACTCAACAGCCTGTAGCCAAACACGATAACTCCAATCTACCCCACACATGGCCAGCACAGTAGTCCAAACCAGCGAAGAGAAAGAGCATTGGAAGAAAAGGTGATCAATATCCTCACTTGAACAACCACAAATGATGCATCACGAGCAAGCAGAGATACCAAAACTCATTAGACGATCCTGGGTACAAAGTTCACCCTGAATAGTCATCCAAAGCAGAAAATAATGGCGGGGAATAGCTTTACTAAACCAAACAACCTGGTGCCAGCATATCAAAGTGCCCCTCATCCTCATCGCATTACAAGCGCCAGACACAAAAAACCTCCCTTTACTATCGTCCTCCCAAACCAACTCATCCTTTCTTAAACAAGAAGGATCCGAAAGAAGGGGCTGAGCCAGCTCAACAAAGGCTGCTGACCTAGCAGGGGGCCAATGCCAAGAAGAGTCAGAGATAATAGTAGCAACTGTAGCCATCATATCCAAGCCAGAGTCATAAATAACTCTCTCACCCAACGTATCCACAATCGGACCCAACAGATGCCAGTTATCAAACCACAACAACATCTTCTCACCATTCCCAATCCTAAACCTCATTCTCCGTCGAGCCCAAGAACGAAGCTCCAGAATCTTCCGCCAGCTCCAAGAGTAATCCTCAGAGGAATGGTGTGAAGACTGAACCCAATTCGACTAGGAGGAGATCTGACCAGAATAGTAGAAAGCCGAAAGACTACAAAAAACAAGACCATTAGAAGATGTCATCGGACAGGCGCCATGAGAGGTGAAGCCATTTATTTAACATAAGATTGTTTCACCCTCCGCAGTAAACTGGCACGAGTCCATACAGTAAATACAATATCATAAAGTAGAGCATTGACAGGGCGAGGGGTCACATCATAGATGCGGGCATTCCTCTCCCTCCAGATGTAGTAAACAAATGCAACAAATGAAAGCCGAACAAGAAGATGACATAAAGAGGCGTCAGTGAACTGAATCATCTACTAAATAGTCTGCTGCCAAACTCGAGACCTCCAATCTAACCCACACATGACCAGTACAGTAGTCCAAACCCACGAAGAGAAAGAGCATTGGAAGAAAAGGTGATCAATATCCTCACCTGAACAACCACAAAGGATGCATCGCGAGCAAGCAGAGATACCGAAACACATTAGACGATGAATAGTCATCTAAAGAAAAAAAGAATGGCGCGAAATAGCTTTACGAAACCAAACAACCCGATGCCAGCGTATCAAAGTGCCCCCCATCCTCATCGCATTACAAGCGCTAGACACAGAAAACCTCCATCTATTGTCTTCCTCCCAAACCAACTCATCCTCCCACATACAAGAAGGATCCGAAAGAAGGGGCCGAGCCAGCTCAACAAGGGCTGCTGACCTAGTAGGGGGCCAACACCAATAAGAGTCAGAGATAATAGTAGCAATTGTAACCATTATATCCAAGCCAGAGTCATAAATAACTCTCTCACCCAACGTATCCACAATCAGACCCAACAGATGCTAATTATCAAACCACAACAATGTTGAGTGGATGTGTCAGTTTACCGATGCCTCTTTACGTCATCTTCTTGTTCGTCTGTCTTTTGCAGCGTCAGTCTACCATATTTGGAGGGAGAGGAATGCCCGCACTCATGATATGCCTCTTCGGCCTATTTATGTTCTTCTTAGTGATATTGTTTTTGATGTTCGGAATCGTGCTAGCTTATTACGGAAGGTGAAATCATCTTATGATAATAAAT
>SKCR01018954.1:0-51873 GCA_019454045.1 Zanthoxylum bungeanum
AATAACTATCTCAAACAATTTATTTAATAAATAAAAGGTGAGAAGTAACTTTCTTTATAAGCTATCCATGTAGGTATTTTTTAGCTTTAAGTTTAGCCACGTAAGCGTATTAGTTATTAATATTTAAAATGAGTTATTAATATCTAACACTTCACCTCTAATATTTTATTTTTCCAACTCCTCCCAACTTTTCATTTTCCAATATTATTAATGATTGAAAATACATTAATTAAAGACATATTCGTTTTAAATTAATTATTAATATTTAACATTTCACATTCTCCAATCTCAAACATTTAATTTTCCCAACATAAGCATCCATAGTTATGAGCCTACCTAAGTAAATATATGAGTTATTAATATTTAAAATGAGTTATTAATGTTTAACTCTTCACATTCTTCGATCTCCCGCCTTTCATTTTCCAAACTTTTTATTTCCTTAAATTATTAATGATCGAAAATTGTTAATTAAATATCTATTTGTTTCAAATGAGCTACTAATGTTTAACTTTTCAATATTACTGAGTTATCAACTAGTAAATATATAAATCCTTAAAATAAGATAGAAACTTTTGCAAAATATTTGAAAAATCTCCACCACTTGAGGAAACATCATGTGACATATGTGTGTGAGAGAGAGAGGATGTCTATCTTATGAGAGCAAGAGAGGGTGAGCGCAAATAAGATAGAAGAAAAATAAAATTTTTATTTTTATTTTTTAATAAGAGTAATCATGGAAATAAATACAATTAATTGATAAATGGGGATTGATAAGATAAATTGTAGACTTGTCAATTTAAGATCCCCATGCCGAAAATTGAGCAAGAAGCGTGTGCTTTCTAAACAAAACAAAAAGACTACTATATAGAAACAAATATGAGATAAAATCATAATTAAAGTAGTCGTTTTTTTAAACATAAACTAAAATGTTGTCGTTTTAATTATATTTTTATCCCCATTCATTTTCCTAATATTTCAAAAAAAACAAAAAAACAAAAAAACAAAAAAAAAAAAACATTACCAGTCAAAACACATGGGCTTCATACCGTCAGATTCAATGCGACAATCAATTTTTTTATTTATTTTTATTTTTATTTTTTGCATTTCGAGTTATGTTCAAAGTTGATGTATCTATGTCTAATATTTCAAGCTTTCTCATGTATTCTAACAGCCTTGAGCTATTCTCATTGATTTGAGGAAAAAAAATTAATTCATTCACAATGGTTATTAAATTAATTATAATGGGGTGTTTCAATGAATTCATACAGATTTAATACACAGCGAATTGAAAGCTATTGATCTTCTATATCATTGATTGTAATGGGTGTTACAATGAATTAATATAGATTTAATACATAAATATTGAAGGATGTTAATCTTCTAATAGAGGAAGCTGAAGAAGCATAACCTAAATTAAAATTTGTGGCTATTTATATTGTTTAATTGAGTTAGAGATTGTGCAATTACGCTTAGTCCTCAAATATATTGCTGTCAGGTTCAATCATAGTTTTATTTTTCAATTTTATAAATTGGATTTTGCTTATTGTTTATTTTTATTAGTGTCTGATTTGTTTTGTTTGTGTGTTTTGAATTGGTTAGGTTGTGGACGAGGGATAGCAAGAATAATAGAATCTTTCCAAGACACATCCAACTGGCTGTGAGGAATGACGAGAATTTGAGCAAGGTACTTGATTCTATGACAATTGCCAATGGTAGTACTGCCTAACATTTAATGGAGTTTGTTACTGAGGAAAGCTACAGCCAATTTTTTTATAAATTATGATCTTGAATTTAGGGTTTTTATTGAAAAAGCATATGTAGTGTGTTTGATTTGAGACATTGGACTGTGAAACTAAAAAAATATAATTGCTAGCAATAGTATTTTGAAGCCAAAGTTTGGTATCAATTTTTAAATTTTAAGAGGTGTTTGATTATTGTAAAATTTTTGATTAACTGTTTTTATTTCGATAAATGTATCATTTCGTTCATCATCTATTTATAGAAATTATTTTTTTATTCTCTAAAAGTATTAGTTTTATGTATCAAAATTACATATCAAACATGTGCATCGCGCAAGCTCCCGACTTGTATAATATATATGCTTGTACTAAACCACTGATGATAAATTGTGAGGGTAAAATTTTCATTTTTCACCCGAGTTTTGGTGAAAACTCATGAAAATCTGAAAACTTTTAAAATATATCAATTTTCTATTAAGTTTTCTAAAGTAAATTAATTTTCATAAATAAGGGTGAAAGAACGACAATTTTCCTAAAATTTCATGTATAGATTGATATACATCATACATAACTAGTATTAAAAATCATTTAAAAGTTTTTGGGTTTGACTAAATCTTAGCCAACTTCGGGTGGAAGAATGATAATTTCTTTGTGAGAGTAATTTCTGTTGAGTATCTCCAACAATGCTCCTTACACTTTAAAAAAAAAAAGAAGATGACAATACATTTAATTTAGGGAGTCATGTGTAAGGATTTACTCCAACAATCTCTTTACATGTCTCCTAAATTGTATAAAATATTTCATTATTTAGATAATGCAATGTTAATTGATTGATTTTTATAGTAGCTTTGGTGTATGTGTAGGATATCATTTTTTCCTACAAAATTTAAGGAGTTTGCTCTTAGACGCAAATAATTATTTTCCAGCACCTTATAGATGCTCTAAGAGCATTGCAATTGCAAATAATTATTTGTTTATTTATTTATCCAATCTCACGTAACAAATATTTGTTTGTTTATTTATTTATCATATTCAGTCGTTTTCATCTCATTAAGCAATATCTTAATGAAGAATAAAAAGAAAATTAGTTAGTTAGTTTATTTATTTATTTATCCTATTCAGTCGTTTCTTCTCGTTAAGCAATATCTTAGTTAATCAAGAATAAAAAGAAAATTAGTGGATTAAACATGCAAACTCTTTTTAAAAAATCACCACGTATAATGAAAACGCTGTTGGTGGTATAGTGTCATTGAACATAAAATAAACATGCATCAAACAGATTTCCAGAAATAAATCTAACCTAACATGCCAAAAATAACGTAAACCCTAAAACTTTGAGAACCAGAAAAACATTATAAATGACGTCCAAGTCAAGATGAATCTCTGTCCTTAAGAACTTATTAGTCCTGTCTCGGTGCTCTACGGGTTCTGTGGCTAATGTTCTCCTAGGATAACTTGGATTCCTCTTCTTCAAGGGCACTCCTTAAGAAGATCTTGAACTTGAAAATGGTGGGACTCTCTCTCTGACTCAAACAAAAAAATGAGACTCTAAAACTCGGATGAATTAACTGGATTTCGGATTGCCTTGAATGAACAAGAGGACTCCTTTATAAAGGCATGGAAGGGTGCCTTTGAGGGCACCCTTTGGTTTGGGGGTGCAACCCTCCTAAGGGTTATACCTCTTCCATGCAACATTTGGAGTCTTAAGGCATGTTCTTCCAAATTTTAGAGGACATGTCCCTACTCAAAGGACATGTCTCTCCTTCATCCAAACTCTATATATATTTAGAGAATTACAACAATCCCCCACAATTCTCTAAATATTAATGCAGACACTTGAGAGGGTTTCCGTGAACTAAAGCTGCATCGAAATAGGTAGCTTTCACTTTGAACCTTTCCTAGTGAATGACAATCAGATTTACTTGGCAAACCAGTGACCCTTAGTCTTGAACTGTTCTGCCGTTGGTGTAAACCAAGACAATTGCCAACACACAGCTTTACTTCGACCATTTTCCGTCTACGGTTGTGTTCATTTAGGCCCTGAACAGCGGTCCTGGATTCATCAAGCACTTAGGGAAATCAGCCTGTAAAATCCCATGGAAGAGGCCTAACTTCTTACTTGAAATATGTGATCTACTATGAAGATGTAATCTGACTTTACCCCCATTATGACTCATCTCCTAATATAGTGATCATTAAAAGCCTTAGCTTATCCTAACCTTGACAGACAGCACTCTGCGTCATTATCGGAATGAGAAAGAGTACAAAACTCTTCAGTGCTTGTTTTGAATTGCACAAAGTTCCAGTTGTCCCTTTTGAACCTAGATCTTGAGATCTCCAGTTAGTTAGGTTGGGTTTCCACAGTGACAATTCTTAATTTATAGGCTTCAAGCACATTCCCCTCGATGACTTCTCAACTTTCTCTCTAGGTAAACCTTTAGTAAGCGGATCCACTAGGTTTTCCTTTGACTTAACATAATCGATCGATATTATGCCACTTGAGAACAGTTGACGTATGGTATTATGTCTCCGACGTATATGTCAAGACTTACCATGATACATTGTATTCTGGGCTCTCCAATAGCCGATTGGCTATCACAATGTATGCTTATCGCTGGCACCGGTTTGGGCCAACTAGGAATA
This sequence comes from Zanthoxylum bungeanum, assembly GCA_019454045.1. NCBI lineage: Eukaryota > Viridiplantae > Streptophyta > Magnoliopsida > Sapindales > Rutaceae > Zanthoxylum > Zanthoxylum bungeanum. Next base: position 4,383 of record SKCR01018954.1, read on the forward strand.
TCCTCCAGGAAATTTCGAAGCCATTCCACGTCTTCCGCTGTTTTGTCTAATGCTATGAACTCTGATTCCATAGTAGACCGTGCAATACAAGTTTGCCTCGAAGATTTCCATGACACGGCTGCATTACCAAGTGTGAAAATAAATCCACTCGTAGATTTGGAATCCACTGTATCAGATATCCAGCTAGCATCGCTGTATCCCTCTAGAACAGCATGATATCTCTCATAATGTAGCCCATATTTTGAAGTTTCTATCAGATACCTCAAAACTCTTACTATGGCTTTCCAGTGGTTATGTCCTGGATTACTTGTATATCTGCTAAGTCTGTTCACAGCTTGAGCGATATCAGGTCGTGTGCAATTCGTGAGATACATCAGACTTCTGATGATCCTCGAATACTCTAATCGCGATACACTTGAGCCAATATTCTTTGTTAGATGAAGAGTTAGGTCTACATGAGTTCTAGCCACATTTAGATCTCTTTTGTTATATTTCTCAAGTATCTTCTCAACATAATGAGTCTGAGATAATATATATCCTTATGATGTTCTAGAAATTTTAATTCCTAGGATCACATCAGCTACTCCTAAATCTTTCATATCAAATCTGATGGATAACACTCTCTTGGTAGACAAAATCATTTCATGATTACTACCAATTATCAGCATATCGTCTACATAGAGACACACAATGACATATTCTTTTTTAGTTGATTTGGTGTACACACACTTATCACACTCATTAGTTTTGAACCCACTTGCAATATCTCTTTGTCAAATTTATCATGCCATTGTTTAGGTGCTTGTTTTAATCCGTACAAGGATTTTACAAGTTTGCACACCTTCTGTTCTTGACCAGGAACATTGAAACTTTCTGGTTGTTCCATGTAAATCTCTTCATGCAATTCACCATTCAAGAATGCCGTCTTTATATCCATTTGATGTATTTCAAGACCAAATCTAGCTACTATGGCTATGAGCATTCTTATTGATGTGATACGAGTCACTGGTGAATAGGTGTCAAGTAATCAAGGCCTTCTTTTTGTCTATAACCTTTTATGACAAGCCTTGCCTTGTACTTATCTATTGATCCATCCGATTTCATATTCTGTTTGAATATCCATTTGTAGCCCAGTGGCTTACAACCTGGAGGAAGATTAACCAACTCCCAAGTATGGTTCTGTAGGATGGAATCAATCTCACTATTGATAGCCTCTTTCCACAAAGGTGCCTCTGGCGAAGACATTGCTTCCTTATAGCTTTGAGGCTCATTTTCTAACAAATATGTCAGAAAATCATGACCAAAATACTTAAGACGTTATAGCTCGTTTGCTATATCTAGGTTCGATTGTCTCAACGTTTGCACGTTGATCTGACTCTTGGTCATCCTGATCATTATCTTTGACAGTATCAATAGTTATTTTGAGAGACTTTATTCTTTGTCTTTCCTTACAAGGAAATGTCTCTTCAAAAAATATCGCATTCATTGACTCAATTATCATATTCGGATTGATGTCAGGAATCTCAGACTTGTGTACCAAGAATCGATACGCAATACTGTTGCGAGCATATCCAATGAATATGCAATCAATAGTTTTGGGTCACATTCTAAAATTCTTAGGTTTAGGAACCATTACTTGGCAAGACACCCCCCACACTTTTAGGTATTTGTAGGAAGGTACGTGACCTTTCCTCAACTCATATGGTGTCTTGTCCAATCTTCTGTGAGGAAGCTTGTTCAGAACGTAGTTCACGGAAAGCAAGGCTTCCCCCCATAAGTTCTGGGGTATCCAGAGCTTGTCAACATGACGTTCATCATTTTCTTCAACGTCCAATTTTTGCGCTCAGTAATCCTATTTTGTTGAGGCGAATAAGGAGCACTGGTTTCTTGAATAATTCCATGATTAGAACAATATTCACCAAATGGTGACACATATTCACCACCTCTATCGCTCCTGATTCTTTTGATTTTCTTGCTAAGTTGATTTTCAACTTCGTTCTTATAGTGTACAAAGCTCTTAATAGCTTCATCTTTGCTCCTCAGTAAATACACATAACAGAATCTTGTGCTATCATCGATAAAAGTGACAAAGTACTTTTTACCGCCTCTTGTTTGCACAATATTCATATCACACACATCAGTGTGTACAAGTTCTATGGAATGAAATGATGCTCTATGCATTTTTGCTTCAACACATGCCTCACACTTATGTTGGCTATCAATTACAAATTTAGGTATAAGGTCCATGTTAATTAATTTACGCATTGTATGATAATTAACATGTCCTAACCTCCCATGCCATACATTTTGTGACTCAATAATATAAGCGGAAGTTGTAGCATTATTAATAGCACTGTGTCGATCGACAGTCATTACATTGAATTTGAAAAGGCCCTCGGTGAGGTATTCTTTTCCTACATACACATCGTTTTTGGTCAATACAAATTTATCAGAAACAAATACAAGCTTAAAACCAGCCTTGCTAAGGAGATAACCCGAGACCAAGTTCTTCCTAATATCAGAAACATGCAAAATATTCTTCAATGTAAGTTGTACAACCATTCTTGTCCAACCACTCTTGAGGTAGACGAGTTTCCCATTGTCAGATGATCACCGCCATCGACCTTCTGATATGAGGAAAACATCTTGCTATCTGTACAGATATGACGAGTAGCCCCAGTGTCTACCCACCATTCTCTCGGATTCCCAACCAAGTTGGCTTTTGTTATCACTGCTGATAGGTTCATCTCTGAGATCTCTTCAGTCAGCTGCTCATCTTCAGTAATATGGGCCTCATTTTTCTCTTTCTTGCCCTTGTCCTGAGACTTTTTATTTCTGCAGTCATTTTCCATATGACCGCTCTTTCCACAGTTGTAGCACTTCCCATTGAACTTCTTGTTAGCTTGGGAAGAATCAGCTCCACTGTTCTTTCTCTTCTTGCTACCCTTTACACCCTCGACGATGTTGGCCTTAGACTCCATGGTCTTGTAGCTAGCCTTCTCGGACTTCCTGTTGTCCTCTTCGATCCTCAGTCGAACTCCAAGGTCTTCAAGGCCCATCTGCTTCTTCTTGTGTTTCAGATAGCTCCTGAAGTCCTTCCATGATGGAGGCAACTTTTTGATGATGATGGCAAGTTGAAACGTCTCACAGAGTTTCATACCTTCATCCAATATTTCATGAATGATCAATTGTAGTTCACCCAATTGAGACATTACTGATCTTGAATCTACCATCTTGTAGTCCATGAACCTACCCACGACAAATTTCTTTTGTCCGGCATCCTGTGTTTTATATTTCTTCTCGAGAGATTCCCAGAGAATCTTCGCAGAAGTCATGCCTTGGTACACATTGTACCTGGTATTGTCAAGTCCACCCAAAAGGTAGTTCTTACACAAGAAGTCGCCAGACAACCATGTCTCTTCTCGCAGTTGCTTGGCTGTTGCCGATTCACCCTCTACAGGATCCAGAGGATATTTGAGGTACTTAGCCAACTGGAGAGTTGTCAAATAGAACAACATTTTGCTTTACCACTGTTTAAAGTTTGCCCCACCAAACTTTCCGAATTTTCTCCATGAGAGGCCAGTACTGTGATGTTCCCGCTAGCCATGTGTAACTGGAAAAACCAACAGAGATCAATAAGTCTACAAATAAAAAATTGCATAACGATCAACAAATGATATTGTTCAAGTGATATACCAAGTATCCACTCGTTGTTCTATTGGACAGTAGTACCAATAAACACAAGTCCTTGAATTTTCGACTAAGGTTTCTTATGAAAAGTAAATAAAGAAATATTCCTAGAGGACGAGGGGGGTCCGGAGTAACCACTTAAATCCTTGACCACTTAGGCTCTTATCGCCTTTTTGACAGAATATCCTTTAAACAATTCTTCAATAGAATCTCTTAGCAATTCAAAACTTTGTATTACATTTTTAATTTTACCAAACAATATTCGATATGTGTAGATATATGTGTTTGTGTCAATCAAGTTTGGATGGAATTACATGTGTATGATTACACTTTAAATTCTCAACCAAGTATGCAACACACAATTAAATTTTTAACTTTATCACTATGTGTATGTTTGTGATAATTGAACACCCTAATAATAACTTAAATACATACTACCAACATTACTATGATTCAATATATGATTTACTAAGTTAATATTGTGACTAATTAAATTAATCTAAGTCTTTTTCAATTTAGAAAAAATTTCATGACTTAGTTCGTTACTGTCACGTTCGTATCTACGTTCGAACTAGACTATCTAGTATGTGTACGTTCGTGTTGCGTTCGAGAACGCATTCGAACGAAGTGTTCCAGAGAGTTCACATTCGTGGAGCGTTCGAGAACGTATTTGAACAGAATATTCCAGAGGTTTACATTCATGTGGCGTCCGAAAACACGTTGGAATGAAATATTCCAGAGGGTTTACGTTCCCGTTGCGTTCAGAACGCGTTCGAATATTTTAAGTCAGAGGGCTTACGTTCGATTTGAGTTTGAAGACGCGTTCGAACGTTCTTAGGCAGAAGGCTTGTGTTCGAGTTGCGTTTGAATATGCGTTCGAACGTTCTTACGAAAATTAAGATTTTAGCCTTTGCGTTTGTCGGGCGTTCGAACGCCCTATGTATTTTCCATGCACAGACTTTATTTTTCCAGAAAATTTTCTTATCTAAGCATGAGAATTTCTATCTAACAACACTAAAATTGATAAGTTCTTAAGATTGTTGGTGGTATAGTGTCATTAAACATAAAACAAACATGCATCAAACAGATTTCCAGAAACAAATCTAACATAACATGCCAAAAATAACATAAACCCTAAAACTTTGAGAACCAGGAAAACTTATAAATGACGTCCAAGTCGAGATGAATCTCTGTCCTTAAGAACTTATTAGCCCCGTCTCGGTGCTCTACGGGTTCTGTGGCTAATGTTCTCCCAGGATAACTTGGATTCCTCTTCTTCAACGGGCACTCCTAAGAAGATCTTGAACTTGAAAATGGTGGGATCTCTCTCTCTGACTCAAACAAAAAAATGAGACTATAAAACTCGGATGAATTCACTAGATTTTGGATTGCCTTGAATGAACAAGGGGACTCCTTTATAAAGGCATGGAATGGTACCTTTGAGGGCACCCTTTGGTTTGGGGTGCAACCGTCATAAGGGTTATACCCCTTCCATGCACCATTTGGAGTCTTAAGGCAGTTCTTCCAAATTTTAGAGGACATGTCCCTACTCAAAGGACATGTCCCTCCTCTATCCAACTCTATATATATTTAGAGAATTACAACAAATGTTTTTTAAAAAATCATCACCACGCATATTGAAAACACTTTAGGGGGGTGTATTTAATTGAAATTTTAAAAAACCTTTTTGGATTAAATAAGTCTTGTGGTATTCAATTAAGATTTTTAAATAATCTAAAAAGTCTTGTGGTATTCCATTAAGACTATTAGGATTTTTTAAAGAATGTATCCAAATCTAGTGATATTCAGTCAGGACTTTAAACAAGTAATAGAAAGTCTTATGATATTGAAAAACATAATTATTTGAAGGATTTTTTTTAAATGTGTGATTGCGTGGGACTTTTTAATGAGAGTTATAAATATCAAACTCTATAAAAAAATCCTAACCTAACCCATGAGACTTTTTACATAAGAGTTTTTTTACTGTTAGAAAACATAAGATGAACATACATGTTATCTCTTCGTGAACAAGTTACTTGCTTATTAGTAATTTCTTCTTTTTTTTTTTCATACAAAACAATATGATTTTCTTTTAAATGCAACTGGTAATGTCCTTCCTCCAACCATTTTTCTTAATGAATTTCATTTTCGAGGAGGAATTTTCTTATCACATTTAAAGATAATTTCCTAGATTTCCTTTGAGGCCAGCAGAACTTCTTCAATCGGATAGATGGTAATGTACAAAGGGAATTTAGCACAACATGAATTTTTTTCCTCGTTTTCTCGCTACTTTTTTACTTGTATTTTTTTTTAAAAAAAAAAAAATCTAAATTTAAGGAAAAAAATATTTATCAATTATTAAGATCATTGATGCCGATGTATTATCTTTTATTCCTAGGTCAGAGACATGACATATGTCACAGAAACTCAGAAAATAATCTGAGATAATTAAGCATTTTCGTCAATAAAGTTATCTACACTGTTAGTAAAATATTGATAGATTGCTTAAGTCCAGAAAATATTACCGCCAACATAGCTTGTAAAGAAAATATAGTTGTAATGGTTGAGGCATCCCCACCTAACCATGATAGAAATGATAGCATTGTTAATTCAGTGGAGGGTGACCTGGACGAGAATGACCCAAGAAAATAATGGCTCATTGAACTAGATAGTCATTACTCATAATCCGATTAAAAGTTGGTTGGTTAGCATCATAAAAGTAAAAACAAAATATATTTATATGTGGTCCTTTCAAATCTTTTAAATTCTTATGATATAAATCTTTTAAAATCCAATAAGTAAAAAATCCTGATTAAAAAAAACTGTAACAAAATCTTATAAGTTATTACATTCTTAAATAGTCTTTTAAAATCCACTTGACTTATTTATCCATAAACAATCTTTTAAAATCTCAATTGAATAATCTTTTAGACTCTCAAGAATGGATTTGGAAATTTTTCTGGTCCTTCCCACTACATTACCAAAACTGATCAGGTCTGGGATCTGTTTTAATTTTTTTACAATATAAACCAAACTATAGTGTATCGAAATTCTGCTCACTGTCAAACCGAAATTCAGCCCGCTGTTTTACTATAATTACCGAAACTGCACTGCAAAATTTTGCATTGTAAAATAGAAAATAACACTCATTGAAATAGGGGCTGCGGTGTGATGAAGTGAGACAAAACACTGAAATAGGGGCTGCGGTGTAATTAAGTGAGACAAAACGAACCATTCGATCTATCATGTTATGTCTCGTCCCTAAAAAATTGGAGTGTGGGTTCTCTCAAATTCATAAAATTTCTCTAAACACTTTAGAGGAAAAAGTCACACTTTTCTTTTCCTTTCAGCTCTGGCAGTTAGGGTTTGGAAAATAATGATTCTCACGTTACATCGCAAAATATTTCTTCTTTTTTATAGTTAAGTTTTAGGTTAAATCTATTTATAATTGAAATTAAAAAATTAATCCTAAATCCCCACCAAAAATTCGGCCATTAGGCCTTATTATAGGTAATTAATTTTTTTTTGATTGATATACCATGATATCAAATATCTAAATATATCTTTGAATGTGAGAGTAGACATATATACGGTTTGCGGTTCAGTCTTGACTGAACTACAATTGAACCGTAGATATACGATTCAGTTGCAGTTTTAGCTAAGGCTGAAACCATAACTATAACCTTTAATCGGACTGAACCGTATGGTTCGGTCCGGTTAAAGGTTGAACCATAATTTTTTTTATAAAATAAAATAATTTAAAGTGTTATGAAATAATAAAAAATTAAAGATTTACTAAATCATACATTGATGATTGGTGGAAAAATATAAAATGTAAAATTAATTTACTAAAAATGGAAAACACAAAAAATTAAAGATTTACTAACGGTTGAAACCGTAACCAAAACAGTTACGATTTCAAATGTACCATTCGTCCAAACCGGCGGTTAGTTTTTAAGCCAACCGTAACCGAACAAGACGGGTATGATTCAGGTATGATTTACGATCAACGGTTCGGTTACGATTGGTAAATGGTTCGGTTGCGGTTCAATTACGGCTTCAAATCGTAACCATGTGTATGCATATGTGAGAGTAACCACGAGGATTTTTGGTAGACATATATAGGCGAGGTTGAAAGAGAAACCTATCACTTTTCGGTAACATCTCTAGTCGGGGATGGTACATCCTATCACATGAACTATTTACTTATAATTAATTTGGAACAATATGCGTTTTTTTATAGTGATAAAACAAGGATAAACAGATGACAAAAATACAGCCAAAACTAAGGGTAAGCAAAATAGGGTATCCTACTCTGTTGAGGTGGAACTTGAACCTATCGTATTTAAATATGTTACTCTACCCATCGATTCCAATCAGTTCCGGAATATCTTGTTTTGCTCACCTAATACATAAATATTGTCAATAATTTCAATGTTTTCTCTCCACTTTCATTCACTAAACTTCTTATCTAAATTACAAAAATTAGAACAATCAAAAGTAATTTGAACTAATAACAAATGACTACGCTTTAAACAAAGCAAATATAATATATTTTTAAGTTATTCAAGTGCATATATTTTCTAATACAAGAATATCAAATAATTACTGATTAAATATAGACTTAGGTCACTTAATCCACATTGTAGAACATAAAAATTTAGTATAAAAATGAGTGCAAATGATTTTAAAAAAATAAAATAAAATAATTCTTATTAATGGTGATTTATTGACCCGAGAAAAGCCAGAATATGAAAAAGGGTATCGAGGGGATTTCCATTTCCCTAGTTAAGGGTCGAGGCCAAGAGGTATAGGCACCTGACCTGATAAGAAGATTATGGTTAGTTTTCACGTGTTGACCTGACCTGAGGTGTGCAGATGTCCAGAGAAAGATGATCGACCTGACCTGGTAGTTCAGTAGCTACTTCAGTTTCCCGACCCGATGAGTCAGGTCGGGATGAAAATGTTACGTTCAAACCTATATGACGTAAGCCCTGTATGGGAACTCATATCCTCCAAAAAGTCTGATGTGATAGAAGTGGGCCATCAGATTATCTTCTGTCATACGCTATCGCAAGGGAGCTGTTAGAATACCAGTTGGCAAATGGGAATAAGTTTGTAACAAGTACTAAGAATGAGTAATTTAATGAAGTTCAGATGGTAGGTTGTAGGGTGTCAGGCGGATGGGCTATGATCCGTAGGATATTTGAGGAAGAGAGCCTAAGCAATAATGGCTTAGCAACGTGGCTGACATCACAAAGTTAGTAAAACAATATATTTTGACTTAGTATATAATGAGGTTGAGAGTTCTTTGTAAGGGTTGAGCAATTTCATTCACAAATACTTGTAACTTGTAATAGAGATAAAATGATCTCGAGCTAGAGAAAAAACGAGGTCGGTCAGACCCGATCCAGTAATAAAAGCTTTCATTTCTGTATGTATTCTATCTTTTGCCAAGTTTACATTTGGTTCCCAACAAACCAAACAAATTCACAGTTGATGAAGGTTTGTTCGAGGGGTGATTTTCCCTAAATTACCCCTGGGATAAAAAATAATCGTCAACAGTTGGCGCTATCTGTGGGGAACATGACAAGAAGCCGCAAACACATTAAGGCGATGGCGGGAGATGGTAACCATAGATCTTTAGAGGTTTCGATGATGGAGTGGATGTAGAAAATGGAAGAAACCATGCGGAGTGAGAGGGAAAGTGCACGAAAGAAAATGGAGGCAACTCAAACCTTCATGAAGGCCATGATAGAGAAGTTGGAAAAGAAAGTAGGAGAAGAGGAGGAGCGGCCCCCTGCCAAAGAATGGAGGAAATAATGAGAGGAAAAAGAATCGTCGGAGCATAAGGAGACAGTGAAAATGGAAATAGGGGTAGCCATAGGGTGAGATCAGTAGTCATTGTTGGAGCCATGCCGGCGGGGGAGTTTTGGGAAGAAGAGGAAGGTAGAGAAACTCCGAAATCCTCCAAAAACAGCCCGTGTTCCGTAAACAGTGGTATGAAGCGACGTCTGGGGGCAGGGTGTGAAGCTACCAGTCACGAGAGGTATCGTTCCCGGAGTGGGAAACAGTGGGAATCCCGTGGGCGCGAGCATGACAGCTCCGGGAACCAGATGATGGGTTGGTTTCAAAAGGAGATGAAGTGGGAGGAAATGATAAAAGACGGGCCAATGGGTTACCAAGACATGAAGACTACATCCATTTTTTCAGAGGAAATTATGACAATGGAATTTCCGAGAAGATTCACCATGCCCTCGATGTATGTCTATAAGGGAAGCACAGATCCCAAGTTTCATGTTGAGAAGTCTGTTTTGTTGATGGAGATCCAAGGAATGGCTGGTGAGGCCATATGCAAGGTGTTCCCTTTAACCTTGGGCGGGTCAGCCAGCTTATGGTTCAAGAGCTTAACCCCGGGGAGTATAAACAGCTTCGTACAATTGAGGAAATCATTTGTACGGTACTTCAAAGAGGCTTGCGTACCGATGAAGACGGTCGGGTCGTTGAGGTTGATGAAGAAGAGAGACGATGAGTGTTTGAAAAGCTTTGTCGATAGGTACCACGACCTGATATTAGAGATCGGGGTGTGAGTCCTTGAAGGCGCTAGAAAGTTTCAAATGAGCCATCAAGGTCCGGAGGTTGTGGTCTCACATGAGGATCTATGAGATACCAAACTATGCCACATCGTTGGAGCATGCAAGGAAGTTTGTGTTGATGGAATGAGAGGAGAAGATCGCCCGAGGTGGGAATGTTCAGAAGGCGATAGCACTCTAGTAGGAAAACCAGCAGGAATTCAGTAGGGACCTGAAGAGATCGGTTCCGAGTTAGAAGAAGTTCAGACCGATACCTCAGAGTAATTCGGCGCAAGAAAAAAGGTTGTTTGTCAAAGTCAACCATGTTTCCGGAGGGACAATGTACACACCCCTGAACAGGCCCTTGGCCCAGATAGTTCGGAAAATCCAGGATAAAGGTTTTTTGACTGAGCCCGACCCAATGAGATTTCCCATTGAGAATAGGGATACGAGAGCTTATTGTGTGCACCATAATATGAGAGAACACACCACGGAAAGGTGTAGAGACCTCTTGGGGAAGTTGGAGGATATGGTAAGGAAACATTACCTAAGCGAGTGCATAGACCAAATGACTTGATGGCCGAGCGTCGCCAATAGCAACTGTCGTCAGAAATTAGTGGAATGTGCTTGCCCGTCACTCATAAGGATGCACTAGTTCCTCTTAGAGAAATTATGGTCGTTGTTCGACCTGACAGTCCTCAATTCACCAAAGAGCATTGTTTAGAAGGAAATTATTGAGAGTTGTTCGAAGATGTAAGGAAAATATTTTCAAAAAGAGTCTCTCTTAGAATGACCCGAAAAAAGTTGTAAGATGGGCAGTAGATCTCATGAATATGAATAAGACTTTTCTCTTTTAAATAAAAACTTGTTCACTTTTCTTGTTTATTATTTGGATGGGAAATGCGTATTTAATATTCTTATGAAATACTCCTAATTGGAATACATGAAGGGATGCAAGGCATGTGGGAACAGCATGCACCCCACGACACACCATTCCCTGGTGTCATTTTCAAACCCCTGGGCTGGAAGTTTAACACCCAATGACTTGCTTATTTGAGGAATAATCACAGCGTAAAAACCTGCGAGGCTTTTGGCACCTCGGGTATCCATAGCATGCTCGGTGAATGAGTCAGCGTGGTGTTTGTTGCCTCAAGGTAATCATAGCACGTACGGATGACTAGTGGCACGGGGAAGGCCCATGGGTCTCATGGAATTTATCGCCCAGTATTGGAGGTACATAGCACGGGGAATGTCAACAAGCCTTTGTGGCGTTTGTAACCTCGGGAGGTACATAGCACGAGGAAGGCCAGAGAGCCTCTGTGGTGTTTGTAGTCTCGGGATATGCCTAGCACGGGGAGGGAGAATGCCCCCATGGCGTTGGCAATCCCATTTCGGATCCGTAGGAGCATAGCATGAGGAAGACCTGAGGGCCTCTGTGGCATTTGCAGACTCGGGGCCTGCCTAGCATGGGAAAAATCTCATGGCGTTGGCCGCCCCCTCGATCTGTAGCCTGATTTTCTGGGATGTTGAACTGTGAGGTTTAAAATTATTATTTTGGGTAGCATAAGGCAGGATGCTACCTCGGGATCTCTTTTTAATTCTTTTGGGTCAGCATGGGGTTTGTGATATATCACTGTAGGACACAGATGTTGGACGACGCTGTTCCGGGCTCGCGGCCTAGTTGGGAGTACGGAGTAGCCCGCAGGGGAACTAAACCGGAGAAATAACATGGAGTCGCCACCCGGTGTGAACCGGGAAAATGATTTAAGGCCGCACTCACCCCTCGCAAGGGAAGACCTCAAACCGTTGGGTTCGGAATGGTCCCTTACTTATGCCACTTGTAATGATATGATTTGGACAATAGTTTAATCGAATCTAGCAACATATATTTCCAAGGGTAATCTATTCCTAGGTTCGCATGTATACAATAAATCATCATAACGGCAAACATACGATATCACACAATAATCTCATGAACATGTTCAATCATCAAACATGGAAAAAAAATAACAACCTAATCATGAATGTAAATTGAATGCCTACTGCGAAAGAAGATAACTGAATCATGTATAGAGGAATAACGTACTAACAGCTAAATCATGCTTAAGAACCAAGTAACATACTAACAACCTAATCATGCTTGAACACCATCTCACGGACACATCAATTAGATAAATACGGGAATACAAATAGATGATAACAGTAAAAGTATCAATAATGGAATGGTATGATTAATTACATGATACAAGAGGAATCACCCAAAAAGCAATTATGTATGAAATGTGATGAAAAGGAATAAGTTCAGTGTATGTGCATTCGTGTAGCGTTCGTAAATGCGTTCGAACGGTAAACAGAAGGTTCGCGTTCGTATAGCGTTTGAGAAAGCGTTTGAACGGGACAAGACCTGATGAAATAAAATACATGCGCGTTCGAGTAGTGTTCGTAAACACGTTCGAACGGTAAACAGAAGGTTCACGTTCGTATAGCGTTTGAGAACGCGTTCGAACGGGACAAGACCTGATGAAACAAAATGCATGCGCGTTTGAGTACCGTTGGTAAATGCGTTCAAACGGGAAACATAAGGTTCGTGTTCGTATAGCGTTTGAGAACGCTTTCGAATGGGACAAGACCTGATGAAACAAAATGCATGCGCATTCGAGTAGCGTTCGTAAATGCGTTCGAACGGGAAACAGAAGGTTCGCGTTCGTATAGCGTTCGAGAACGCGTTCGAACGGGACAGGACCTGATGCATGATAGACGACGCAAACACATACACAGATGCACAATGTAGGACCCTGTGTGCCCGATTGAACTCATTCCCATTCAATCGAGTATACCTCGTCCGGCACGGAAAAACATCGTGGTAAAGGTAGCCTCTAGGCATTTTCCCTCGAATAGAGGACCTTTAATCGACCCTAGTTAGCCCATGCTCACTAGAATGCAATGCATACAAATGAAAAAAATAATGATGTGGAACTTCGTATGTCCGATTAAACATATCTCATATTCAATCAAACATACTTCATCTGGCGCGGTAAAACATCGTGGTAAAGGTAGCCCTTTAGGCATTTTCCCTCGAATAGAGGACCTTTAATCCACCCTAGTTAGCCCATGCGCACTAGAAGGCAATACATGCGTAAATAGAATAATGATATGCAAAGGGTGAATGACATGATAAAAGGCGCGACAAAACATCGTGGTAAAGGTAGCCCTTTAGGCATTTTCCCTCAAATAGAGGACCTTTAATCTACCCTAGTTAGCCCATGCGCATTACATTACAATGCATATAAAATAAAGACAACAATGTAGGACTTCGTATACTTGATTGAACATATCTCACGTTCAATCCAACACACTTTGTCCGGTGCGGCAAAGTATTATCGTAAAGGTAGCCTTTTGGACTTTTCTTCACTCAAATAGAGAACCTTTAGACCAACATACTAAGCCCATGCACATTTTATTATCAATACACAAATAAAAAATCGTACGGAAATTAAATAACGGAATACTAAAATGCGAATAATAAACAAACAAGATACAAAAGCAAAGTGAAACATGTGCCGTTTGCTTAAGTGGTACGTGGAGTTGTATCCCAAGTACAGACCGCACTACCATCCATTCGGATTCGGCTACGAAATTTACGTCTGGGTTTCCATCCTATATACCACGAGAGACGACACATTTTCCCATCCATTCAAAGGCCACAACATGTATCCACAAGCGACTCTCATGCGAAGAAAATAAATAAAACAATTAAAAGATGAATGAAAATAAATAAGAAAAGTGCCTTCAGGTCTAACCTCTTAGGTCGTCTCTCGAAAGTGCATTACACGGCCGTCGGAAGGGTTGATGCTCCGCAACTCCTCCGATCCACTGGTCCACTGCTCTCGTTCGCTGCTTCACTATTTTGAGCCGTCGTTTCCTCTATTTTGCTGCTGTTTTGTTGTTGTTTTAATGTCACTATTTTATGGTTTTAGGCTACTGTTTTTGCGGTTTTGGGGTTGCTATTTTAAGGTGGTTAGGGGCTGTATGGGAGCGGTTTTGGTCACGGCAATGAGGCTGTTTGTGGACTGTTTTGTTGCGGCAATGGGGGCTGTTTTGGTTTATGATTTTCGGTGAATGAGGGGTTATTTCAAGGGTGATTTTCGGTGATGTCTTACTGTTTTATGGGTGTGATTTTCGGTAATGGAGGGTGTTCAGGGGGATGAGTTTCGGCTGTAGTAGAGAGAGGAGAGAAGAGAAACTTTTTTGTGTTGTTCTTGTGTTAGGCGTGAATGGACTAGGAGGTGAGAGTGTTGGATTTGTGTTTCTTTTATAGACAATTGCTAGGGCTTCTCTTGTTTGAAAAGGAATAAGATTTGTGTATTAAAGAGATGCCATTTAATTAGTGTCACACAAGGAAAGCATATATTTAATTGGGGACAAGATTTGTTTAAATAAGGAAGATCATATATTTGATTTGTTTCATTTAGGTATGTGAATTATTTAAAATTGGGATGTGATTTATTTAATTTAGGAAGGATATTTTTTTAATTTGTGACATGTTTTAAATGTTTTAATTATTTTTGGGTGGGTTTTGGTGGGCTAATTGGGCTTGGGCGTGAGGCTAGCAACAAAACCAGAAGTACCGACACCGTTCAAACGCCGATTCGAACGCTGCATGAACACCCGGAATCTGCTTGATGTTCGAACGTTTTCACGAACGCAGCACGAATGAAAGCAGTGAACATGTGAATTGAATCCGATGACATACTTATTCTGAATTTCCCCTTCCAACATTCGTTTCCCGCGACTTCCGTGCCTTAAAAGGTAGTGTCTCCAAATGAGACTCATCATAGGGACTTACATGCAAAAATGCAGTGCCTACAGTCGCCCCCACTTTGATGGAACTTGTGCAGTGTGTGACAATGACAATCCTATCAAAGTTGTGCAATGCATTTTTACTTACCTGGCTCGCCAGCTGCCACCTGACTTGCCTGCTGCTTCGAGCTGAGTTGATGACGTAGTGGACCTCGATCTTGGAACGCATCCCAATGATTGCAACCGACAACGGGGACCTCGACCTTGGGATGCATCCCAATACCGCTGACAATGTGGGTCACAACCCTGGGACGCATCCCCAAAACTGATGATGCAGTGGACCTCGATCCTGGGACGCATCCCAATAATTGCAACCGACAATGAGGGCCTCAACCCTGGGACGCATCCCAATACCGCTGACAATGTGGGTCTCGACCCTGGGACGCATCCCCAAAACTACTGATGATGTGGGTCACGACCCTGGGACTCATCCCCAAAACTGATGCTGATGATGTGGGTCACGACCCTGTGACTCATCCTCAAAAATGATGTTGATGATGTGGGCCTCGACCCTGGGACTCATACCCAAAACTGATGTGATGTGGGCCTCGCCCCCAAACTGATGCGGATGTGGGCCTCGACCCTGGGACTCATCCCCCAACTGATGTTGACATGGGCTCGCCCCCAAACTGATGTTTGATGTGGGCCTCGCCCCCAAACTGATACGGATGTGGGCCTCGACCCTGGGACTCATCCCCCAACTGATGCTGACATGGGCCTAGCCCCCAAACTGATGTTTGATGTGGGCCTCACCCCCAAACTGATGCGGATGTGGGCCTCGACCCTGGGACTCATCCCCCAACTGATGCTGACATGGGCCTCGCCCCCAAACTGATGTTGATGTGGGCCTCGTCCCCAAACCGATGCGGATGTGGGCCTCGACCCTGAAACTGATGACACTGTCATGTTGCTGCTTCTGGTTGGCTTGCTTTTGCCGCTTTCTCTTTTTCTTCTTTGAAACCTGTTATTACAAAACAGAACAAACACAAAAAGAATGCAAATATGTTACGTGTATGCATGCATGAATGAATGAGTTTCCTATCCCGTTGGGTTAGGTCTTCTGTCAATTCCCTTGGTGATTGCTCGGTCTTCTTTCCCTCAGGAAAAATACTGCTTCAATCTATCCACGTTGATCGGCTCGGTGAACTCGTTCCCTTCCAAATCTAACAGTCTCACTGCCCCATTTCCGATTACTTTCTGCATTATATAGGGTCCTTCCCAGTTAGGTCTGGACTTTCCTTTTGGGTCTATCGTCGACGGCCTCGACTTCTTAAGTACCAAATCACCATTTCTGATCTTAGTAAGACGCACCTTCTTATTGAATGCTCGGGCTAGTCTCTTCTGATATATCTGCATGTGATGCAAGGACTTCATCCTCTTTTTATCAAGTAGTGCTAACTGTTCAAATCTCTGTGCGGCCCATTCTTGTTCAGGTAACTCTGTTTCTGCTAATACCCTCAAAGATTGTATCTCAGCTTCCACTGGCAGTACTGCTTCCATTCCATAGACCAAAGAGTAAGGCGTGGCTCCTGTTGCTGTTCTTACTGATGTTCTGTACCCCCACAGAGCATACGGTAGCTTGTTAACCTAATCTTTGCAGTTCTCTGTCATTTTGGCTAATATCTTCTTTAATGTCTTATTGGCTGCCTCAACTGCCCCATTTTCCTGCGGCCGGTAAGGTGACACTTGTGATGTCCTATCCCATATCTTTGTAGCATTGCCTTCATTTCCCTTTGGAACTGAACTCCGTTATCTGTCACTACATGATGCGGCATCCCATATCGACATATGATGTTCCGAGCTATGAACTTCACCATCTGCTTTACTGTGACGTTACAAAATGACTTGGTTTCCACCCATTTTGAGAAGTAGTCCACTGCCACTATTATGAAACGATGTCCATTCGATGCACTCGGTCGAATCTCCCCGATCATATCAAATCCCTATGTTGAGAAAGGCCATGGCTCTGATAGCCCATGAAACTCTGTGTGCGGCAGATGATTCAAATTACCGTGTGCTTGACAATCATGACAATATTTTACCAGTTTTGCACAGTCTGTCTCCATGGTCAACCAGTAGAAACCCTGTCTTACAATCTTGCGAGACAAATTCAACCCATTCATATGCGGTCCACATACCCTGACATGTATTCCTTCCATTGCTTCTGAGCCTCTTCTTTTCTCAAACACTTCAACTGAACGCCATTTACCTGTCTCTTGTACAATTCTCCTTTCAAAATCACATACTGAGAAGCCAACTTCTGAATGGCTATTCTGTCTTTTCTGCTTGCTCCTTCTGGGAATTCTCTGTGTTCCAGATACCTCTAAATGTCATGATACCAAGGTTTACCATCGTCGATCTCCATTTCCAGAACTCTTTCTATCTCATAAACGGGTCTGTTTGCTGTTGTCAGTACCAATGGTCTCATCACTAACTTCTCCGGATTTTCCTAAGTCGCTGCAAGTGTAGCTAATGTGTCTGCCATCTGATTCTCTTCTCGCGGCAAGTACTGAAACTTACAATCGGGGATAGCCTGTGCCAACTTTCTGAGGTAAAAAAGGTAAGGTTTCAACCGTTCTTCCTTCAATTCCCATTCTCCCTGCATCTGTCGGACTACCAACATCGAATCTTCGTAGACCTCCACGCTCTCAGCCTTCAAGGCTATCAATGCAGTCAATCCAAAAGCACATGCTTCATACTCATTCATGTTGTTAGTTACTCCGAACGTCAACCTCTTGGCCATAGGCAAGGTTTCTCCCTCGGGGGTCTTTATCACGATCCCAATTTCGGCTCCTTTGTAATTCACTGCGCCGTCGAAATACATTTTCCATCCTTGAACCGTTATTGCTTGGATCTCTTCATCTGGGAATTCAAACTTGTACCGATCCCCTTCAATAGGTTGCAATGCCAGAAACTCTGCTACGGCTCGCCCCTTGATTACTTTGGAGGTGAGATACTCAATGTCAAACTCTGTCAGCAACACTAACCATCTGCCCAACCTCCCTACTAGCGAAGGCACTGAATGTAGATACTTCAATGGATTTTCTTTGGCTACCACCTGGATCTTGTAAGACTGGAAGTAATGCCGCAGTTTTTTGGACGCCCATACCACTGCCAAATAGATATTCTCTACTTCTTATAGCGGGCTTCGTACGGAAGCATCTTCTTACTGAGATAGTAGACTGCATGCTCTACCCCTGTCTCATCTGCTTGTACCATCATTGCCCCCAGTGCTTCTGATTCTATGGCCAAATACAATATCAAGGTTCTGCCCGGTCTCGGAGGTTTCAATACAGGAGGTTTTACCAAGTATTCTCTGATCTTGTTGAAGGCTGCTTGACATTGCTCATTCCATTTCACTGGCTGGTATTTTCTCAGCAGTTTGAAGATAGGCTCACATACTGATGTCAACTTGGCGATGAACCGACTGATATACTAAATTTTCCCGAGGAATGTTATGTCTTCCTTCTCTGTCTTCGGTGCTGGAATCTCAGTAATTGCTTTGATCTTCTCAGAGTTTACCTCTATTCCTCCCATTCCAATTGTATGTCCCAACAATTTTCATGATGTTACCCCAAACACATATTTCTTGGGATTCAACCGCAAGTTGTATTTGTTAACTCTCTGAAATAACTTCTCTAATGCTTCTATATGCCCAATTCTTGTCTCTGATTTTACCATCATATCATCCACATACACTTCAATCTCTTTGTGCATCAAATCGTGGAATATCGTAGTGGCCATCCGCTGATGAATAGCTCCTGCATTCTTGAGCCCAAATGGCATTACCTTGTAACAATATGTGCCCCACTCGGTGACAAAGGCAGTCTTGTGCTTGTCTTCTTCAGCCATGAGAACCTGATTGTATCCTGAAAACCCATCTGCAAATGAATACATGGCAGATAAAGCCGTACTGTCAACTAGCACATCTATATGAGGTAAAGGAAAATCATCTTTCGGGCAAGCCTTGTTAAGATCTCTGTAATCCACACACATTCTGACCTTCCCGTCTTTCTTTGGCACCGGCACAATATTTGCCAACCACTTAGGATACTTCACCACTTCCAGGAACCCCACATCTATATGTTTCTTGACTTCTTCTCTGACTTTCTCGGCCCATTAAGGTCTCATCCGTCAAAGTTTATGTTTCACCGGCTTCATATTTGGATAAGTTGGAATTATATGCTGGGCGATGCTTCTGTCTACTCCAGGCATGTCCACATAGGACCAAGCAAACACTTTGGCATATTTGGCCAATATTCCTTCTAATTTCTCCCGCACCTCAAAGGTAACCTCACTTGAAATTAGAATTTCCTTGGGGCTCTCTGGCGTACCAAGGTTGAATGCATTTGTTCTGGTGGAACTGATATCAAATATACTCAAGTCATGCAAATTGAAAGGGAAAGACTCAGACGAGTAAGCAAAATGATTGTCTTTATTGCTAGCAGATACAGGAATACATTCAAATAAATCTGAGAGATAAACATCTTTATCCTACATAGATGCTTCATCTCCCACAGCTGGTTGTCCCTCATTTTCCTCGAAGGTCAGGCCCTCCAACTTCATCAGCTCTTCTTCCCATTTCTCTTCTTCATTCTTCACAATTTCCGATGCTAGTGACTTCTCACTTATCACCTCCTGAAAGATCTCAAACCCGGGTACTGTAGACGCTGATTTTCGCTCCAAGTCTACAATTGAGATTTTGTATAGGGGGCACTGGCGATCCTGTAAAACAAAGATGTAGGGTGAGCGTGGAGGGTCTACCCACCGGCGTGGTGGATGCCGTAGGCACTCCGACGCCCAAGTCAGTGAGGGAAATGAGGTGTAAAAGTCGTAGAGGGGGGAATAAGGTTAGATGTTACCTTGATCCTTGCCAGCTACCGTGAGGGCGGTAGATGAGAGGTTTAGAGAGCTATGGAGAGAGTAGTATTGGGCTATGAGTATCAGAGCCCCCCTCTCCTTGTAGACTTCAGTTCCTTTTATAAGCTATTTGAGGTGAGACGTATGAATACTTTTAAATGACATACGTTTTGTGTGTTGGTAACGGTCGCATTATAAAGGAGAATTATGGGCAGTCATGAAGATTGAAAACGGTTGGGTCATGAATGGTGTTTATGTATCTGAGTGTTACATGGGTTATCGTACGGTGGGTCCTTGGATCTGTACTGGTATGGGCCTGCGAATCTTTGGGCCGATATACACTAAATCCGGGCTTCCTAAGAGAGTGAATCTGTGATAGCAACTTGGGCCTGAAGTAAAAGGTCGAAATTGCCCTTGGGCTAAATTTGGCCCGTACAGTTTGTCCCCTACTCTCTAAGTCAAGGAGTCATTGGCTTGGAGAGTACTTGATGCGTGTGTCGCTTGGGACGAGGCCATAGTATGTAGGTGTACTCGAGCGTTGATGCTACCTACTGATTGAACCAAACAAATGTCAAGTTATGAGCTTGACTCTACAAGAGCCATGAGGGATGTCCCCAGTCGATTGTTCCAGATGGAGGTCATGACATAAGTTACATGACATGTGTAATCCATGTCTACTCCTTGACTCGACGTGAGTCCATTGGGGATGTCCCCAGTCGACTAAACCAGATGAAGGTTCAGGATATAAATCATAAGACATGTGTAGTCCATGTCTACAAGTTGACTCGATATGAGTCATTGGGGGATGTCCCCGGTCGACTGGACTTGATGAGGCCAGGAAGATATAAGTCATACGACATGTGTAATCCATGTCTACAACTCGACTCAGCATGAGTCTATGGGGGATGTCCCCGGTCGACTGGACTTGATGAGGCCAGGACAATCTCCATACTACTGGTCAATGACTAGGGGAGTCTTCAAATTTTTTTAGACCAGATGAAGGTCATGTGTTGAACTTGACTCTACATGAGCTATGAGGGATGTCCCCGGTCAACTATACATACTGATGAAGGTATAATATAATCTACAGATTACTAGATTTTATAAAGGTCTAAGAAAGTTTTCATTCTACTATATTTGAAGAATGTACATAAGAGTTTATACTCTACATGAACCAATGAAGATCCAAGAAAGTATACACACTCCACTATACCTGATGAAGGTTCATGGGAGTCTACACACTCCGTAAATGATGAAGATCCAAGAGGATATTCTTTCTTCATTCTACATGATCTAACATGAGTCAACGAGGATCTTTACTCTACTAGATCTAAAGAAGGTCTATGAGAGTCTTTCCTTCTCCTACTACTAGTTCTGTTGAAAGTCCATGATACTACTGTCGAATGGACTATCAAGTGGATATGATGAAGGTCCATAAGGCACATTCGAATGAACCTAATGAATATCTATGAGAATATTCATACTATAAGACCTGATGAAGGTCATGAGACTACTATCGAATGGATATGTCGTATGGACTTGATGAATGTCTATCAAGGTTGTAACTCATTCTCTTGATGAGGATTTATGAGACTACGGTCGAATGGAGTTGTCGAATGACTTGACGAAAGTCCAAAGAATTCATCACTCACTATCCTACCAGACCTGAGAAAGGTCAATGAGGGTCTCATTCCTCATACTACAATCCCTACTCTATAAGTCCAAATAAATGTCAGTGAGGGTTAATGGTCGAATGGACCTAATAGAGATCCATGAAGCTATGGTCCAAAGGAATTTTCACTCTACTCATCCATGGGACTACTGTCGAATGGAGTTGTCCAATGGACCTAAAGAAGGTCCATGAAGCTATGGTCGAACGAACTTGATGTAGGTCCAACTGAATCTTCACTCTACCTGATAATGAGACTATTGTCGAATAGACCCGACAAAGGTCCATGAGACACGGTCGAATGAACCCAATGAATGTCTAAGAGAATCACCATTCTACTAGACCTGATGAAAGTCCAAAAGAATTTTCATACTACCTAACTTGATAAATGTTGGTCGATCGAACCTAAAAGAGGTTCAAGAAAATTTTCATTCTACCTGGCCTAATAAGGGTCATGAGACTACGGTCGAATGAACCTAATGACGGTTCATGGGGCTTTTCTAATGTTTTCTAGAGTTTATGGAAATACATCCATATAGTCTAGAGTGGATGATAATCTCCATACATAGTGTGGAGATGATTATCTTCATATGTAGTATGGAAGAGATGGATGCCTATCAAGGTCATTACTAATTATACAATGCCTATATAAGGTCAATGATACTATAATAGAATAAGCTTTGATGAAAGTCACATAGAATTTCTATACTACCGAACCTGATAAAGGCTGGTCGCTTGGACCTAAAGGAGATCCAAGAGAATTCTTCATTCTACTAGGCATGATAAAAGATTACCTATGTAGTATGGAGTTGGCAATACTAAGTCTACGTAACATGTAGATTATGACTAACCTTTTACGTGATGAAACTCCATCTGTGTTGTCTCGAGAGGGTAACTATCCTTCAATGTCTTATGAGCCTTCATGTAGTGTTGTATAGAAGAGATGGAAATATGGAGTTGTTGATAATACAGGCTAGTAAAATGCTATGAGCATTTTACCAAGTCCAAAGTCGAAACACAGAGGCCATCAGTTCACTCCCATCCGACAAGACACGTGATCAGCCTACGCCTGCTTGTGAGCCCACGCGTGCTTGTGATCAGCCACATGAAGCATAAGCTCACTAAATCTGCAAGACAAGCCCAGCCTAAAATGCACACCCTAAATCACGTCGTAGGCAGCAATAGCAATGTCAGTCCAGAAGACCCACATCTCTAAATACACTGCCTAAGGGACGCAAATTGCAATCAAAGAAAGGTAATGTCACGGCTCAAAATAAACAAACTGTCGCAAGCACCAATGGGACAAAATCCATTAAATCAACCAGCGTCTCATGGCCAAACTCACACGGTAGCCCAGAAAATAGCCCACGTACATTTTGGGCTAAATCAAACAAAACTTATGCATAATCACAGCCCCACTTCAGACAGTCTGGCAGACTTCAAACAGCCCACGCTTGCGTACTTGATAAAACCACTCACATTCAACAAATGTGTGAGCAACAGCCCATTAAGCACAACATAAGTAAGTGTCTGACTCCCCAGCCCAATTCGTGGAAGCCCATTAATGAATAACGTAATTCCCCCACGTAACAAGCCTCGACAAATAGACCATTCAACCATTCATCACAATTTGTCAAGTTCGCCGACCAACCCATGGATTCACAACTCAAAACAAGCCCACATAACCATCACGCCACTCAGCCGACCCAGGAAAATTTACACAGTAGCCACGGAGTCGACGGCCATCCACCTAGTAGTATGGATAGTAGTATGAAGCAGATGTTTTTTAAAAAAAAATCCCATATATGTCGAGTGGGATGTTAGATCAATGAGAAACTTTTTTTATGTTTCATGTTTAATGGCACAACTCCTTGATGCTAGCCTACATCCTGATAAATGATATACATCTATGTGTGTGGTGTCGAATGATGCCTCCGCCAAACATTCTTTGTATCATGTTGAATGTGACATTAAACCAATACTGGACATATGCGCTTGTTGTGTCAAATGGAGAGCCTCTGTCAATCATTCTGTGCTCCATGTCGAATGAGCGTAAGTGATATTTTAATGCCCTTATGTCTGCCACTTGATCTCGTTATGAGCTGTTTAGCGTTGATGGGCTGGTCCAAATAGGTTTATTTTTCCATGTGCTGTTGGTTTTTCCATCGTGTTTGGTTAGTAGGCTGGCAAGTTGGGCCTATTGGTTTGGCATATTGATGGCTTGTGGCAGCCTTGCAAGTGTCGAATGATGGCTGCACATGGAGTGGCTTTTGTGTGGTGGTCATGAGGTATTTGTCTTTGTGAATAAGGTGCCCTTTAAATGATGTAGTATGCCTTGGTGTGTGGTAGTATTGGCCATATGATCAGGTTACTGTAGTATGAAGGTCTCGTCAAGTGAGGTAGTTTGATCAATAGATTTGGCTAGATGCTTAGATGCTACAATTCAAGACATTTGGGGCCTGGAATTAAGTTGTTTTTTTGGTTTGTTTTGGCTGAGCTTGTTGGGTGAGGAGGTGTGCTATTGGCTTGGCAGGTTCGAAATTCCTTCTAGAGGATGATCTTTGCTCTGGGCGTGTGGGAAAGTGGTCTTGTTCTGTTCCTGTGGCTTCTCTTCACAACAAGCGATGTGGGATTCTGTCCCTGTTATGTGTTGTTGTGGCTGGTTCAACTGTGGCGAAAGAGCTTCCTAAGCAATGTGGACCGAGTTCTATCGAGCTGAAGGAGTTCCTATTGGGACCGATTATTCTTGTTGTTGTAGGCTGAATTATGCTGAGTCGAAGATAGTGGGGCTCCTTTTGGTTTCACTCGAATTTAGGCCGATTTTGGTTAGCCGAAGATAGTGGGGTTCTTCCGGTTTCATTTTGGGTCAGGCTTTGGTCTGTCTTCGTTCTAGCCTCCGGCTGTGTTGGGCTTGCTGGCCTTCTGGGCTGATATGCCATATTTGGAAGTTCTCTCTCGACCAGGTATTGCTCTCGGCCAGGTTGTCTCTCGGCCAGGTGTTGCTCTCGGCCAAGTTGTCTCTCGGCCAGGTGTTGCTCTCAGCTAGGCTGTCTCTCGGCCAGGGTTGTTTCTCTCGCCCAGGACTTTTCCCTCGGCCTTTGGGCTTTCTCTTTTGCTTCTTTGATTGGTTTCTCTCGGTCTTTCATGAGCTATTGTTCCCCTTGGAGCCTACGAGTTTTTGTTCATGGTGGACTGGCTCTCTCGTGGTCCGCGCAAGGCCACGAGGCAGAGGGCTTTCTTCATGATTTGCCTGTGCATACTGGATACTTCTAATGCGCAAGCCAGTAGTTAATTATTCCTTCATGATGTGCCGATTGGAACCTTAGCCTCTAGCCAAGACTTCGCCCTTATCGTGTCGAGTGAAAACTCTTACTTTAGCTAGACCTTCTTTATTGTCGTCTGGTAATGTTGATCGAGATGCCTACGCCAAGTTTTCATTCGGGTATAGTCGACTGGGACATCCTTCTCCTTGATCCTAGAGGAGATGACAATCCTCTCATGACGTTTGGAGAAGACGGCACTGCTTTCATGTCGTACCAAGGGGATATAGTTTCATTCATATTGTCTGATGAATTCGAAAAACTTCATATGTAGTGAGAGGTTGATAATGATCCTTTTTGCATGGTCTGGTACTATCTTGGCTCAACTCTTCCTTTTTAGTAGTGTGACTCCAGGTAGATTGAGGAGAATTGCTCTTTTGAACTCTTGTACTTCCTTTCACGTGGAAGAGGAATCTTGTTGTGACCGGTCTGCTGGAGAAATATGATTTCTTCATTGGTGGTTTAGTGAACGGTCGTCTGATGGTGGTTTATTGTGGTAGGAGTGTGTTTGGAAAGATCGTAGATAGAGAGATCTTTGCTTGCTATGAATCGTTAGGGCCCCACGGTGGGCGCTGTAGGCATTGCATTTTCGCATGTGAAACCCGATGATGAGTCTCATTTGGAGGCACTACCTTTTGAGTCATGAAAGCCGCGGGAAACGGATATCGGAAGGGGGAATTCAGAATAAATAAGCTCACTGTCTTCGTTGGTGCTGCGTTCGTTACTTCGTTCGAACCTTGTGCAGATTGCGGACGTTAGTGCCGCGTGCTATGAGGCGTTCGAACGGAGCCGGTAATTCTGGTTTTGCTGCTAGCCTCACGCCCAGCCCATTTAGCCCCCAAAAGCCCATAAAACACATCCCAAATTAAGTAATTAAATATTAATTAAATATTAAACACTAAATATTAAACATTTAAATCATTTACCAATTAAATAAAACATAAAATAAAATCATGCCTAAAATGAATGAATCAAATATATTATATACTAAAACTAAAAATAAGATTGCCTAATTAAAATCAATCTTAACCAATTAAAGCCAATCACATATTTGACTTCCTAATCTAACAAATTAAATGCCTAATCCTAACCAATCAAATATATTGTATTCCTAATCTAGCCAAGACATGTCCCCCAATCAAATCCATTGCTTTCCTTACCTAGCACTAAATCATATCCTAATTTAATGCACAAATCTCTTCCTTGTGACACAAGGCCAAACCCTACCTCTCCTCTATATAAACATAACCAAACCAAGGCCATCTCCCCGTCCAATCTCTCTAGCTTATACACACAATTCACACAAAATCACAAGCAAGAAAACAAAGAAACCACCACAAGCCACCTCCCCCTGTAGCCGAAACAGCCATCTATACAGCAGCCCTCCACCACCGAAAATTACTACAAAAAACCACACCCTAAACACACGCCTAAACAACCTCCTAAATCACCTTAACAGCAGCCCAAATCTTTACAAAAAAAACAGTAACATAAAACTACATAGACAATCCTAAAAATAATCACTTTTAATTGAACTAAGAACCCACACAACTTGGAATAGTTCTTTGAAAACATTGAAACAGGTAGCCCGTGCAGTGAGCAGCAAAACAGGAGCCGAATAGGAGCAGAACGGAGTTCGAACAATAAGCAAAGCGGCGAAGCAGTGAGCTAGGACGTTGAACCAGCGGACCAGAAAAGTTGCGGAGCCTTACCCCCCTTTTCGATCTTCGTGGAACGTGAGTCCGAGAGACGGCTTAAAAGGTTAGACCTGAGGGTATCTTTCACACTTAATCTCATTTTATTTTCTGGTCATTTACTTTGATTATATTTTCTGTGTTTGTGGTATATGTCGTGTGTATGATGTATGTTGTGGGCATTGGATGAATGAGGGATGTGTCAACTCTCGCGGTATATCGGATGGAAACCCGGACATAAATTTCATAGCCGATTCCGAATGGACGGTAATATGATCTGTACTCGGCCACAACTCCACGTACCGCTTGGGTAAATGGCACCATCCTCCTTTTGTCGTGCTGCTTTTGTTTATTTAGTTTGCTTTATTTGAATTCCATATGTCGTTAGTTATGCATTGGTTCAACCAAGCGCATGGGCTTAGTGAGTTAGTCCAAAGGTCATCCATTTGGAGACAAAGAGCCGAAAAGGCCACCTTCGTGACACTACTTCGCCGCGCCGGTTGATGTATGTTCGGTTGGATGCGAGATACGTTCAATCGGGCATATTTAGTTTGATATTATTATTATCTTTATTCTCATATGTTTAAGTCAATCGAGTGCATGGGCTTAGTAAGTGTGATGTGAGATCCCCTACGGGGAGGGGCTAAAAGCCCTTTACCACGATGCTTTGCCGCGCCGGTTGATGTGTGTTCAGATTGGACGTAAGATGTGTCCAATCGGGCATACTTGGTTGATATGATTGGATATATTCTTGTATGTGTAATGTGATGCGCATGGGCTTAGCATGTTGGTCTAAAGGTCCTCTCTTTGAGAGATCAAGAGCCCCAAAAGGTCACCTTTACGGCAGTGCTTCGCCGCGCCCCTTTATTTTCTGTATTGCATCCTATTTCATGCATCAGGTCCGTGTCCGTTCGAACGCGTTTGCAAACGCAACTCGAACGCGCATACATTTTGCCTTATCATGCATCAGGTCTCCTTTCCGTTCGAACGTGTTTACGAACGCTACTCGAACGTGAGCATTCTGTTTCCTTTCCGTTCGAACGCGTTAGCAGACGCCATACGAACGTGAACCCTCTGTTTTCCGTTCGAACGCGTTTATGAACGCTACACGAACGCGCATCCACTGCCTTAGTTTCATAATGCATCAGGTCTGGTTCCGTTCGAACGCGTTCTCGGACGTTACACTAACGCGAACCTTCTGTTTACCGTTCGAACGCGTTTACGAACGCTACGCGAACGTGCACACACTGAACTGAGTCTGTCTTATTATATTCATGCATATTTGCCTATTGGTTGACCTTTCTTTTGTAAATGTGTCAATGTATCACCATTCATATGCTTGTGTCATGATAACATTTGAGTATTATTTCTTGCGGTATATCGGATGGAAACCCAGACGTAAATTCCGTAGCCGATTCCGAATGGACGGTAGTGCGGTCTGTACTTGGGCTACAATTCCACGTACCACTTGGAAAAGTGCCCATATGTGTGCTCGTATGGTTACCATGTATGCTTGTATGGATTAGTATGTGCTTGCGTTTTCATGAATACAACATGCCAATGAAATTGTCTGTTTGTTGATTTAATGTACTTCTAAGCATGCAATCTTATATGTGAAATACATGTATGTTTAGGCTCATATTTTATCTTATAAATGTGAATTTAGAAGCATGATACCCTTAGAAATAAGTGTTACTTCAGCTTGTTTAAATTATTATATAAATCCTTTCATTACAAGTGACATGAGTAAGGGACCATTCCGAACCCAACGGTTTGAGGTCTTCCCTTGCGAGGGGTGAGTGCGGCCTTAAATCTTTGTCCCGGGTCACACCGGGTGGCGACTCCATGTTATGTAATCCTTCCCAAACTAGGCCGCGAGCCTAGGAACGGCGTCGCTCAGATCCTGTGTTCCCACAGTCAGTGGAGTCGCCAGACTGTGGACAACAGGACCTGGGCGACGCTGTTCTAGGCTCGCGGCCTAGTTGGGAAGTATGAAATAACATGGAGTCGCCACCCGGTGTGAACCGGGACAATGATTTAAGGCCGCAACCACCCCTCGCAAGGGAAGACCTCAAACCGTTGGGTTCGGAATGGTCCCTTACTTATGCCACTTGTGATGATATAATTTGTGCAATAAATCAACCAAGCCTAACAACATATTTCCAAGGATAATTTACTCCTAAGTTCGCATGCATAAAATAAACCATTATAACGACAATATCATGCAATGATCTCATGGCATACCTCAATTATATAATGCGGAAAATAAAGAACAAAACTAAACATAATGCGAATTCCCAACGCAAAATAAATGACTAATCATGCTTGAATACTATCTCATGAACACATCAACTAAATAACATGCAGAATTCAAGTAACGAATGACAAACAAATCAAAACATCATAAAACAAAATATGCGCCGTTTAATCAAGTGGTACGTGGAGTTGTATCCCGAGTGCAGATCATACTACCGTCCATTCGGAATCGGTTATGAAATTTACGTCCGGGTTTCCATCCTATATACCACGAGAGGCGACACATTTTTCATTTTATTCAAGGGCCACAACATACATCATTTTACAATACATGCATATTTATCTACTCAAGGGCCACAACATGCATCATTTCATAATACATGCATTTACTATCTATTCAAGGGCCACAATCATGCATCATACATTATTTTATCTAACCAAGGGCCACAACATGCATTACTACATAAGAATCATGCAAACGAATCTCAATAAATAATAAAAATAACACTGAAAACGGATGTGAAAAATATCCTCAGGTCTAACCTTCTTGTCGGCTCTCGGACTTGCGTTTCACGACCGTCGGAAGGGCTATCACTCTGCAACTCTTCCGGTTCACTGGTTTAACGTCTTAGCTCGTTGTTTCACTGTTTTGGTCGCTGTTTTACCTCCGTTTTGCTGCTGTTTTCTTTGTATTTTCGGGTCACTGTTTTTGGTAATTAGGGGACTGTTTTGAGGGTTATTTGGACTGGTTTGGGTTGCAGTTTTGGATGGGTTCCAGGGGCAGTTTTTGGGGTGCAATACTGGACTGTTTTGCGGTACTGATGCTAGGTGGCAGTGTGTGGATTGACTATGCGTGAAGGTTTGAGCGAAGGGCAAGTGGCGTGTGTTGGCTATTGGCGTGAGGCAGGCTTCTTGCTTACGTGAGTTGAATTGGCGAAGGTGTGTGGGGCTCGAGCAAGGGCTGTTTTTGGCAGTGTTTTACGCGTACCTTTTGTGCATGGGGCTGCATGAGTAATGCGTGAAGGGCATGTTTAGATGGGCTGCTACATCAGCAATTGAGGGTTAGTCGTGGGCTGTTATTGGTGCAAACGAGGGGCAGTTAGTGAGGTTTTGGTGAGAGGGACTAATGAGTGCTGTGGCGTTAGGATAAATGCTTTATGGCGTGAATGGTGTGGTTTCATGAATGAAGATAGTGGGTGCAACGTGCGAGAGGGAGTGAGGCGTGGCAATCAATTGAAGGGGGCTGGTGAGTTTGATTCAGGTTAAAGTGGGGGATGATGTGCGTGGAGAAGAGGAAAGTCAGGAAAGGAGAGCTATGGTTTTAGGGTTTCTTTTCGAGAGATATGATAGTGGCGTCTAAGGTCTATTGGCTTGTTTGTTCATGGCTTTGCCTGAGAGGTGTGAAGGTTATGTCTTGCTTTTACGTGTGGCTGCTGGCTGAGAAGAGAGACGTGTGAGCTGGTCATAGATCCATGTGGGTTGTGGTGGTGGTTTGTTGATGCCGAGAAGGGTGGCTTTGTGCTGGCTATTTGTGATGGTCAGGGAAGTGTCGTGGGGGCTGGTTTTGATCGGAGGATAGAGGCGAGATCGATAGGAGGCAGGCAGAGGTTCCTCAGTCGTGAGGGTTAGGGTTTGGTTGTTGTGGCGTGATTTGGCGTAAGTAGGTGATGGCTGCGTGAAGTTGTTCTTGGCTTTTAGGGTTTTTTTTTATTTGGTTTGTTGTGGTGTTGTTGATTCTTCAAAGTGTGAGTCTAGCTAAGTGGAGAAGGTTTACGGTGCAGTGAGCGTGTGTGTGGTGTAAGGGGCTGTTTAGGTTTATTGTTAAGTGGGGAGGGAGAAGGGTGAAAGCCGAGAGAGAAGAGAGCTGGTGGGAGGGCTGCCGTCCAGAGCCTCTAGGGTTTCATTCTTGTGTGTTTTTATATTAGTGCATTAGGGTTTCATGGATTAATTAGGAAAGGAAATCAATTAAATTAGGTGTGTCATTTTAGGTGGGTAATTTCATTAAATTGGTGAGTATTTTTATTATTTTGGTAGGTGGTTATTTAGATTTAATTTGTTTATTTAATTTGAATTGGAATTAATTTAATTGGATTTAATTTGTGAATTTAATTTAATTAATTCAATTGGTTTGTGATTTTTAAATTTAACATTTAATTTATTTAATTTAGGAATCTAATTAATTTCAATTTAGTTATTTTAATTTCATTTCAATTAATTATTTAATTTAATTTAATTGATTTTAGTTTAATTGGTTTCAATTGATTTTAGTTTAATTTGTGACATATATATTAAATGTTTTAATTACCTTTAAATCAATTTGTGACGTGTGTTTTAAAACGGAGGTCCAACAAGCGAACCCGAAGCTAATCCAGCGAATAAGAACTAATCAAAATACCGGTTCCCTTCCGACGATCGTTTCCCGCAACTTCCTCGACTAAAAAAAGTAGTGCCTCCAACTGAGACTCATCATCGGGTTTCACATGTAAAAATGCAATGCCTACAGGCGCCAAACTGTAGACGCTGATTTTCGCTCCAAGTCTACAATTAAGATTTTTTATAGGGGGCACTGGCGATCCTGCAAAACAAAGATGTAGGGTGAGCGTGGAGGGTCTACCCACCGGTGTGGTGGATGCCGTAGGCACTCCGACGCCCAAGTTAGTGAGGGAAATGAGGTGTAAAAGTCGTAGAGGGGGGAATAAGGTTAGATGTTACCTTGATCCTTGCCAGCTGCCGTGAGGGTGGTCATTGAGAGGTTTAGAGAGCTATGGAGAGAGTAGTATTGGGCTATGAGTATCAGAGCCCCACTCTCCTTGTAGACTTCAGTTCCTTTTATAAGCTATTTGAGGTGAGACTTATGAATACATTTAATTGACATACGTTTTGTGTGTTGGTAACGTCGCCATTATAAAGGAGAATTATGGGCAGTCATGAAGATTGAAAATGGTTGGGTCATGAATGGTGTTTATATATCTGAGTGTTACATGGGTTATTGTACGGTGGGTCCTTGGATCTGTACTGGTATGGGCCTGTGAATCTTTGGGCCGATATACACTAAATCCTGGCTTCCTAAGAGAATGAATCTGTGATAGCAACTTGGGCCTGAAGTAAAAGGTCAAAATTGCCCTTGGGCTAAATTTGGCCCGTACAGGTACCACAATCCCATTGACTTCTATCGGTTCAGGTTCTCCCTGATATCCCATGCCTTCACAAAGCATTCCATCAGCTTCAACCTTTTCTTCTTGGCTTTCGGCTTATCCTCATCAGACATGTATCCCAACCCTCTCCAGGTAGTCTGCCCCTTAAAGTTTGGCAATGTCGAACCTTTACCCGGCTCGAACTTCATCTTCTCCATGATCCTAGCCACCTTAGGATCCACCCACTCCTCAAAAGTTGCCGATACCTGGAACCTCGTGAAAGGCTGTATCTCTAAACCAGCCACAACATTATCTACTTCAGCTCGAATGGTAACAATCTCTCCCCCGTATGGAAACTTAATAACCTGATGCAGAGTGGAGGCCACGCCCCCAAGCTTGTGGAACCATGGTCTTCCCAATAACAAAGCAAAAGTGGCCGGGATATCCAGCACTGTGAACTCAACCTCATCCCAATCGGGCCAACCTTGACTACTGCGGCAAAGGTACCATCAACTCCCCGTTTGCTATCATCATAAGCTTTAATGGTCATAGTGGAGGGATCCAGATCCGTTTCCTTCATACCCAGCTTCGCCAAAATCTTCAATGGACACACATTGATGGATGAGCCATCATCTACCATCACACAAGATATCTTCTTGCCCCTCACTTCAGCTCTGATGAATAAAGGCTTGTTGTGATTTCTTCCGTCGGCCGGGAGTTCCTCCTCAGAAAAGGTTATTATCTGCAAAGATTCCTTTTGCACTGATCCGACATATATCGCGGGGTTGGCATCCTCCGTTACTACTATCTTGCTCAAGGCTTCAACCATTGCCCGTCTGTGCTCCTAAGACGAACACAACAATTCTCAGATGCTAACATGTGCCCGTGTCTTCCTCAACTGACGTAGCACTGCATCCTCCTCAGCATTCTCCATATTTTCAGACACTTCTCTGCCTTCCGTCAACACTTATTTACCCTTCTCAGCCATATCACTGTAGAAATGCCCGCTGCGTGTCATTCCTCTTACCACCTCTTCATCACTACTGGAGAAATCTTCCCATAAATTCTTCCCATGTTCTCTTTCATCCTCGCTGCTGCTATCCCAAATTCCTTGGCAGAAGGCTTGGTGGTCAAAGGATTTGAGGACAAGGCTTTCGGGTAGGCCAGAGTTTATCATATAGGTTGGTGGTGGGACAGAGTGGTAATTCGGCAGGGGGTTTTTGTGTGTGTTAGGCTGTTCTGTTTCAGGGTCGGGTATTTTTTTGGAGTCTATAAGGTCTTGGATTTCATGGCGAAGGCGGGCACAATTTTTAGTGTCATGGCCCTTCTATTGATGGAAATGACAATTGTGGTTCAGGTTGAGATGTGGTGGTGGAGGGTGTGGAAGTGGTTTGGTTTCTAAGGGTTTCAGAAGTCTCTGTCTCTTTAATTTCTCCAATACCTTAGACAAGGGTCTACCCAGTTCGGAGAAACGCCGGTTCGGATAGCAGTAATCTCAGCAGAAACAGGTTTGGCACCTGATGTTCCTCCAATGGGCCTCATGTTCAGGCTATAGAACTTTCTGTTCTCAACTTCTTCTTCTTCAATATCCATAACAGTCTCCCTCAACTGTCGAAAATCAGAAATCATGGAGGTCATCCTCCTCAACTTTCCATAGATTGAGGGCTTAGTACCCTTGATAATCATCTTTATCTGGTCCTTATCTGATGGCCGAGTCTGCATTTTCAAAAGTTGGCTCCTCCAACGGTCTACATATTCCTTGAAGCTTTCTTCTGGCTTCTGCTTGGTGTTTTCTAAGTCCCGGAGTGACAAGTCGATCTCCAGATCTCTAACATATTGTTTCAAAAAAGCCTCTGCCAATTCCCTCCAATCCTCCTTGATCTTCCTCTCCAGGTTGTGATACCATACCACGGGTGCCCCCTCGAGTGACATCCCAAACATTTTCTGAACCTGACGCTTGGATAAACCCACTGAACACATAACTGAAATATAGTGCCGGAGATGGACCCTCGCATCTTGAATTGAGCTGGCAATTGTTCTTCAAAGGTCATTGCCTCATAATCTAGCAGGTCTTCATGTTTGCCCCTCATCTTACGGGTAACCGACTCTACCTGATCTCGGAGTTTCTGCAGCTCAGCTTGAGACCCTGCCACTTTCCCCACAGCATATTCATCCATATCATCATCAAAACCCGGAATATCATCATTTAATCTAGTCGGAGGGTCTTCACACCTCTCATTCTCAGAGTTTCCCCTAGCATGGGGCACATCCATATTGGCCATAGCAGCAGTCAAGGCTTGCAACTGTTCAGTAACCTTGGTGAGATTGGTTTCCAACTGATCCATACGAGATGTTTCATTCTCTGATTCGCTCATGTTTGCTATCGGCCTTTTAACAAGTCTTCCATTTTCCCTTACCCAACAGATATCTATGATGGCTCTTAAGACACAAGAGAGTTAACATGATGTGTGTATGCATGAGATGCATGAGATACGTGTGATGTGTGGAACATATAATTTGGCCCATTGTCATTTTAAAGCTTCAATCATATTATTGCAAGGTGCAAACTTGTCCCAGTTGAAAAGGCCCAACAGGTTTACACATTTGCGACAACATGGTTAAACAACTTCAAATGATAAGGGGCCCAAACACAGGATGGCCCATCGGCATTTTAGAAACTTTTGGCCCAATTGTCATAGGATACGAACTCGTCCCAGTTTAAATGGCCCAAAAAGTTCACATTTATGACAAGAAGTCCAACTGCATCCAAATGAGGATGGTCCCCAAATACAAGCATAAATAGATAATTCAAGCATAAAGCAATAATTTCTACAGAACAGCCCATCGACATTTAAGAAGCTTTTGGCCCAATTGTCATAGGATACGAACTCGTCCCCGTTTAAATGGCCTAATAAGTTCGCATTTCTGACAAGAAGCCCAACTGCATCCAAATGAGGATGGTCCACAAGCACAAGGAAATAGTTACTATAGGTCATACAACTCCGGTCTACGTGTGGGTTTGCGGGAGTGTGAACAAAGACTCTCATTGGCGAAGGATTGCCCACAACTAGGTCTCCCCACTCAAGGGTTCGAGCAACCAAGTGAGCGCACCCTTTTTATACCTTACGGTACGTGCCAACGAGTTATGTTGCGTGACTGACTGTCAAATGGATTTCCCGTTGTACATTCCAAATAGGGAGGGCGGAGCGAACTCTCTTAAAAACCCAAGCCTCTTAGGCTCTTATCATTTGGTGACAGGAATAAACAACGAGTCCTCCAAATTAGTCCATCACGGTAGGCTACAAGTACATGATTATCTAGGTGCCTTTGCAGCTTTTACTTATAGAAATGTAGTGAATGAGGGAAGACATCAAACCATTACCTAGCCTTAAAAGTGCCTTTGATTAAACCCCTTTCAACCCACGGTAAACATGGTTAATTAAAGCACAAATCACAATCATTACAAGGCATTATTTCAGGGCCAATTCTCTATCCCAGTGGAGTCGCCAGACTGTAGGACACAGATGTTGGACGACGCTGTTCTGGGCTCACGGCCCGATTGGGAGTACGGAGTAGCCCGCGGGGGAACTAAACCGGAGAAATAACATGGAGTCGCCACCCGGTGTGAACAGGGAAAATGATTTAAGGCCACACTCACCCCTCGCAAGGGAAGACCTCAAACCGTTGGGTTCGGAATGGTCCCTTACTTATGCACTTGTAATGATATGATTTGTGCAATAATTTAATCGAATCTAGCAACATATATTTCCAAGGGTAATCTATTCCTAGGTTCGCATGTATACAATAAATCATCATAACGGCAAACATACGATATCACACAATAATCTCATGAACATGTTGAATCATCAAACACGAAAAATAAATAACAACCTAATCGTGAATGTAAATTGAATGCCTACTGCGAAAGAAGATAACTGAATCATGCATATAGGAATAACGTACTAACAACTAAATCATGCTTAAGAACCAAGTAACATACTAACAACCTAATCATGCTTGAACACCATCTCACGGACACATCAATTAGATAAATACGGGAATATAAA
Source organism: Zanthoxylum bungeanum (assembly GCA_019454045.1). Classification (NCBI taxonomy): domain Eukaryota; kingdom Viridiplantae; phylum Streptophyta; class Magnoliopsida; order Sapindales; family Rutaceae; genus Zanthoxylum; species Zanthoxylum bungeanum. The sequence continues at coordinate 40,505 of SKCR01018954.1, forward strand.
TAGATGATAACAGTAAAAGTATCAATAATGGAATGGTATGATTAATTACATGATACAAGAGGAATCACCCAAAAAGCAATTATGCATGAAATGTGATGAAAAGGAATCAGTTCAGTGTATGTGCGTTCATGTAGCGTTCGTAAACGTGTTCGAACGGTAAACAGAAGGTTCGCATTCGTATAGCATTTGAGAATGCGTTCGAACGAGACAAGACCTGATGAAAGAAAATGCATGCGCGTTCAAGTAGCGTTCGTAAACGTATTCAAATGGTAAACAGAAGGTTCGTGTTCGTATAGCGTTTGAGAACGCGTTCGAACGGGACAAGACCTGATGAAACAAAATACATGCGTGTTCGAGAAGCGTTCGTAAATGCGTTCGAACGGGAAACAGAAGGTTCACGTTCGTATAACGTTCGAGAACACATTCGAATGGGATAGGACCTGATGTATGATAGACGACGCAAACACATACACAGATGCACAATGTAGGACCCCGTGTGCCCAATTGAACTCATTCCCATTCAATCGAGTATACCTCGTTTGGCTCGGCAAAACATTGTGGTAAATGTAGCCTCTAGGCATTTTCCCTCGAATATAGGACCTTTAATCGACCCTAGTTAGCCCATGCTCACTAGAATGCAATGTATACAAATGAACAAAATAATGATGTGGAACTTCGTATGTCCGATTAAACATATCTCACATTCAATCAAACATATTTCATCCAACGCGGTAAAACATCGTGGAAAAGATAGCCCTTTAGGCATTTTCCCTCGAATAGGGGACCTTTAATCCACCCTAGTTAGCCCATGCGCATTACATTACAATGCATATAAAATAAAGACAACAATGTGAGACTTCGTATACTCAATTGAACATATCTCACGTTCAATCCAACACACTTTGTCCGGCGCGGCAAAGTATTGTCGTAAAGGTAGCCTTTTGGACTTTTCTTCCCTCAAATAGAGAACCTTTAGACCAATATACTAAGCCCATGCGCATTATATTATCAATACACAAACAAATAATCGTACGGAAATTAAATAGCGGAATACTAAAATGCGAATAATAAACGAACAAGATACAAAAGCAAAGTGAAACATGTGCCATTTGCTCAAGTGGTACGTGGAGTTGTATCCCAAGTACAGAACGAACTACCGTCCATTCAGATTCGGCTACGGAATTTACGTCTGGGTTTCCATCATATATACCACGAGAGACGATATATTTTCCCATCCATTCAATGGCCATAACATGCATCCACAAGCGACTCTCATGCGAAGAAAATAAATAAAACAATTAAAAGATGAATGAAAATAAATAAGAAAAGTGCTTTCAGGTCTAACCTCTTAGGTAGTCTCTCGAAAGTGCGTTACACGGCCATCGGAAGAGTTGATGCTCCGCAACTCCTCCGGTCCACTGGTCCACTGCTCTCGTTCGCTGCTTCACTATTTTGAGCCGTCGTTACCTTTGTTTTGCTGCTGTTTTACTGTCATTGTTTTGCGGTTTTAGGTTACTGTTTTTTAGGTTTGGGGGCTGCTGTTTTTGCGGTGGTTATGGGCTGTATGGGAGCGGTTTTGGTCACAGCAATGGGGCTGTTTGTGGACTATTTTTTTGCGGCAATGGGGGCTATTTTGGTTTATTATTTTTGGTGAATGGGGTGGGTTATTTCAAGTGTGATTTTCGGTGATGGCTTAATGTTTTAGGGGTGTGATTTTCGGTAATGGAGGGTGTTTAGGGGGATGAGTTTCGGCTGTAGTAGAGAGAGGAGGAGAAGAGAAACTTTTTTTGTGCTTGTTCTTGTGTTATGCGTTAATGGACTAGGAGGTGAGAGTGTTGGATTTGTGTTTCTTTTATAGACAATTGCTAGGGCTTCTCTTGTTTGAAAAGGAATAAGATTTGTCTATTAAATAGATGCCATTTAATTAGTGTCACACAAGGAAATCATATATTTAATTGGCGACAAGATTTGTTTAAATAAAGAAAATCATATATTTCATTTGTTTCATTTAGGTATGTGAATTATTTAAATTGGGATGTGATTTATTTAATTTAGGAAGGATATTATTTTAATTTGTGACATGTTTTAAATGTTTTAATTATTTTTGGGTGAGTTTTGGTGGGCTAATTGGGCTTGGGCGTGAGGTTAGCAACAAAACCAGAAGTACCGACACCGTTCGAATGCCGATTCGAACGATGCATGAACGCCCGCAATCTGCTTGACGTTCGAACATGTTCACGAACGTAGTACGAACGAAAGCAGTGAACATGTGAATTGAATCTGATGACATACTTATTCTGAATTTCCCCTTCCAACATTCGTTTCCCACGACTTCCGTGACTTAAAATGTAGTGTCTCCAAATGAGACTCACCATAGGGACTTACATGTAAAAATGCAGTGCTTACAATCACCCTCGTTTTGTCTTGTCTTGCTTTCGTCTTGGTTTTGTTTTTGGTGGATGACTTGAAGTTGGACGCCATTTCCAGTTTCCATAATTCTTTTCGAAGGTTTAAAATCTTCCCTCGTGGTTAAGCTGTAGAAAGTGAATTGATGGCTCGGGGCTACATTCGTTCCATCGAGGCCATAAAGTGAATTGATGGCTCGAGGCTGCATCCGTTCCACTTAGACCATAGTGTGAATTGATGGCTAGGGGCTACACCACCGAGGTCATAGTTTGCTCGATCAGCTCGGGCTCGGGTTACGTCCCACTGAGGCCTTGTTATGTTTGTTGGCAATGGTTGGGAGTCTTTCCCCATGGCCAAATGTTGATGGCATAAAGATGGTACATTCCCTTGTGGCCAGTTTGTTTGATCGGTTCGGGGTCGAATTACGTCCCACCGAGGCCTTCTTATGTTTATTGTTATGGGTTGGGAGTATTTCCTCATGGCCAAGTGTTGATGGCACAAGGATGGTACATTCCCTTGTGGCCAGTTTGCTTGATCGGCTTAGAGTCGGGTTACGTCCCACCGAGGCCTTGTTATGTTTGTTGGCATGGGTTGGGAGTCTTTCCCCATGGCCAAGTGTTGATGGCACAAATAGGGTACATTCCCTTGTGGCCAGTTTGCTTGATCGGCTCGGGGTCGGGTTACGTCCCACCGAGGCTTTGTTATGTTTGTTGGCATGGGATGAGAGTCTTTCCCCATGGCCAAGTGTTGATGGCACAAATATGGTACATTCCCATGTGGCCAGTTTTCTTGATCGGCTCGGGATCGGGTTACGTCCCACCGAGGCCTTGTTATATTTGTTGCCATGGGATTATAGTTTTTCCTCATGGCCAAATGTTGATGGTACAAAGGAGTACATTCCCTTGTGGCCAGTTTGCTTGATCGACTCGGGGTCGGGTTACGTCCCACCGAGGCCTTGTTATATTTGTTGGCATGGGATTGGAGTTTTTCCTCGTGGCCACAAGGAGGGTACATTCCCCATTGTGGCCAGGATTACACACTAGATCGGGTGCGGATGTATACTCTAAAGTGGGGGAGAAGGTCAGACAAAGGTTGTCAATCTTGAGGAAATGCTGAATTTGCTAAGTGTTCCTAAAAGGAACCCATATGGGGCTCGGGCATCAGGGTTTGTTAGCGGTATGATCTCGGATGACTAAGTGTTGAAGAAAGTAATCAGGCCTCGGGGCTCTGTCAAATACACACTTAGCGAGAAAAAGAAGGAAAAAGTACTAAGGCATACATCATCCATTAAATTAAAAGGGAAGTTTTTACACACGGCCCTTTCAGGGCCACCCTCACGAAGCACAATAAAATAAAGTAAAAACTAAGCAGCGGGGGCATCAGGCTCGACGGCAGCAGTTGGGGCACTAGGCTCAGTAGCGGGGGCATGCATGTCAACATCAATGGCAGTAGAGGAGGGGTCGAGGGCTTCTTCAATCAGAACTGTGAAGGTGGGGTCGTGGACTTCTTGAGTCGACGTGTGAGAATGGAAAAGGGTTGAGGTCTTCTTGAGTATGATGCATTGTGGACACTGGCTCAGGATCTTATAGGGCATCGGGGTCTCCGAACATTTGGCCCAGGGCCTCATCATGGGTTATCTCCCCCTTGCACAACCTTACAAGAATGCGCACATTCCCCAAGTCTATGTCGAGCTGGATTATTTCAAATATGTCAATGTATTCTTCCAACCCTTCATTTTTTGCCTCCACTTTGGCAGCCTCCAGAAGACTAAGCTTCTCGGCCTCCAGCCTCCTTAGGTCTTCAAAAGCCTTCTCGAGCTGCTCTGACTTCTCACCAAGTTTTGTTTTGCAGGAGTTGAGCCGCCACTTAAAAGATTTATTCTCTTCACATTGTCGGGTTGCCTCAGCCTTCGCATCATTCATCTTCTTCTTGTAAAGGTCGAGGCACGATAGAAGGAATCCACTTCAGCCTTTACATCGGCCTCGGATCGCTTGAGGCTCCGATTCTCAGCTTGGACCGTCTCCAACTGTCGGGATAATTATTGCTCCCTCTCGGTCAGGAGACTTTATAGTCTTTGCGTCTGACCCTCCTTGGACAGAAGGCTTGTCAGCATGTCCTTATTTATGGCTAGAATGTAGCCCAGCTGCAGTGATGAAAGAAATGAGTTTAATATGGTTAAATGAAAAAGGGAACCAGTTATGAAAGGGAAAATCGATTACCTCTTTGTGGAGCCGACAGGTCCTAGTGATGATCTCCTCGGGGGAAAAGTCCTAGCAGGACCGGGCTCATTCCAGGGTCACGATTTCGGCCATGCAGTTGATTGCTGGGAAGAAGTAGGCCATTTTGTCTCTCATATCCTCGGTGAAGTTATTGGCCCCGAGGACGGTGTTGGGGTTGGTGCTCAGAGCACCAATTCCCCGTTGTATTTCTTTGTAAATACTATTGTAAACGTTTTATTATGAATAAAATTAGCAGTTTCTATAATATAATATATCTCTTTATATGGTAAAGACGTAATCGACCTTAGAATGATTAGTCATGATGCAGTTACAAAAGCGTCGCAACTGACATAGAGGTGTATCATGACGTTGTCATTCTCAAACTATTCCTGGTCAAGGTTTACACTACTTGGTCAGTAAAGTAAACCTGTTGAAACTGGTACATGTCGTATACTGGAATATATAATTCCAATGGTTTCTCAATGAACCATGAGTCTTGGAGACTCGTATAGACATGTATGTGTTTATAGCGGATAAATACTGAACGATTCACCAAAGATTCTTAATGGATGGTACACCAACGTCAATAAGAATCTTCTCGGGTTGAGTAGCATTTGTGATTCTTCGACTTGAGATACCACTGTGGGCATATGAGACATCTTTCACACTTAGATGGCAGTCACGTCACCGATCTATTTAGGTCAGACCTCTGCATGTTCGTTGGGTGTGAATAGATCCTCAGGGTGTCCTGTGTGTGTCGAGATAGGATCCGTCAGTTCTGTGTACAGAGCATAGGTAGTCCATATATGATTAGCAATCAGATAAAAACCATGGGCCTGTGGTACACTTTAGAAGTGAATTCTAAGTGTTCTTTTAGAGATTGCTAATAGAGACGTCGACGGGATTGTCACTATAGAGATTTGACGTTTACTTCTATATCTCTGGGATATATCCGGATATCTGTGATGGAGGAATTAAATATGTGCCATGACCTCGACCTGTATAATTCGGCGAGTTTATCTATGATCGTCATAATTTACGGGTGGGTAAATTATGAACACGAAATTGGATTTCGTGACTGATATGCTTGAATCTAGAGAGTGTCACTAGTGAAATATACTCATAGAGCACTATGACAACTTTTATGAATAATACTGATTATTTATAAGTCGTTTAAAGGTTAAACGAAAAAATACATGCGAATGGACCTAATAGTCATTTCTTAATTATTGTGTTTTTGTATTTAATGATAGATTTTATTAAATACACATTAATTAAATGTCAAATTATGATATTTGACATATATCATAAATATATATGTATTTGGATATTTAAAGTAAATATAATACATATATTTAAAATATTTGTATTTAAATAATTATTTAATTGTTAAATAATTAAATTAATTAAAAATATAAATATCTTAAGTTTTTATATTTTTTGAAATGCCATGAGTTGCTTTATTTTACTTTTTGAAAGTCATTAAATGGTTTAATCATCATTTACACAAGTTGATAAAGCAAACTTTAATGAAACAAAAATTAATATCTAGATATTTTGTATATGCTCAAATTCGACCAAGGCTAGTTGGTGGGAGTATATATTGTTTTGTTTCATTTTATTAGGTTTAGGTTAACAAGTTACATAAAAAAAACACAAAAGAGTTGAGAGAAAATGTTGAAGACCAAAAGGAAAAGCTTGGAAATTTATTGATTTTGTAAGTTTTTCTTTAAAGCTTTCAACTTAGAAAATATTTCTAACATGATTCGCTTCAACATGTGTTTCTAGGATGTTGTCTCTACACTTTTAGTTTGAGTTTTAATTGGTTATGAACTTGTTTGAAAGATGAGAGCATGTATGGTTTATAAAGTAAGCTTGAAATGGTTTCAATGGCTTGCTTTTGATTATTTGATAATCATGTTGCCATTCTAGAGTTGCTAAGTCACTCATTGATGACCTAGAATTATTCTTGAGTTGTTTCATGATGGTGAGACTTGTTTGGTGTGGTTTAGATTGAATTAAAGTGTTGGATTTAATTGATTTAGTAAGATTTGTCAATTTGAAGAAATTATAAAATAAGGGTTCTTAACCCTTTCCAAATTTGGGGATTTTCATATATGTGATGTATTATGGTGTGTATATGATGCATTTTAATTTTTGGGTTGATTGGAGTTTATCTTGACATGTTTTGAACATAAAATGACCAAATTATAAAAACTGAAAAATTCCGGGTGGTTTCAGTAATTAGCAAAAATTTGGGGTTTTTGTTGCAATATGATTTTGATGTGGTGGACATGTTGGAAATCATTTTAGAAATGATTTAGAATCATCCAAAATTATATTTGACAATTTTAGGACTAAAATGATCAATTTGCAAAGTATTGGGGTAATTCTGTAATTAACAAGAAATTTGGTTTCTTGTGTAATTTTTCAGAATTTGATAATTGGGTAATTAAATAAATAAGTTTATTTAATTGATCCAAGAAAATTTTGAAATAGGAAAATTTTGATTTTCCGCGTTTACGCTGCGTTACCGGATTTTCGCCATAAAATCCCTACAGACGGGAGGCTACTCCCCGGGCTGAGGGGATGCTGCAAGGGATTTGCTCTTTTGGGCTGTTGATACTCTGCTTAGAGCTTCCTCGAGATCCTCGTGTTCATCTCCCCTGACCAGATGTCGTCATTTCTTGGATGGTCGGGGATGGGTAGTGGAGACTTGGACTGAAGAAGTAGGGATAATGGTGGTTTGCGAGGCCCTAGAGGACCCGAACGACGCGAAAGCTGAGTGCGTAGACTTCCGCCTAGCCTCTGGCGGAACTGGGGTAGACAATTGAGATCGGGCACTACTAGACCCGCCCCATGCGTCTCGCAGCAGTTCTGTGGCGCGTTGTTTTGGAGTTATTGAACTTGACATTCATGCGGAGAAAGAAACAATTAGAACATGAGAAGGATGAAAACCAGAAGAAAAAATATTTAAGGCAGCAAACGATGAGTTAGTGGGTCAGTTGAGAGTTAGTGGGTCAGTTGAGACCTACCAGCCTGCCTCGGCTGGGGTGGTGGAGTGCTCGGGATGAGGCCCGAGTCGGAAAGGGTGAAAGAATTGATAAGGTCTCAGTAATGACCTCCGAATTCGGGAACCCTCCTTACTCTGGCCCGGATTTCGCGGTGAACCTTGGGGATATCCCCCCAACAAGCTGCAGAGGTTCAGAAGTTAGTAAATTTGTTGAAGTCACTAAAAGTGAACTGAGAAGTCGTGTCGTTACCTCCGTCCGTGAAGACATCGGGGACAGTAACAAGTTCGCCCTCAACAAATTATCGCCGCCTGCAGGGGCCTATGGCGTAGAACCGTTTATCCTTGAAATTTTTATTGGTGGTCGGGAGATTGGTGATGGGGAGTGGAATCCCGGCATGAGCAGAAATATAGAACCAATCTTTGTAATCTTTTGGGTTGGCATTCAGCCGGTACAACCTCTTCAGTTCATCGAAAGATGGTTCTCCCAACCCGGCACGGTTCCAGATTACATATAGCCTGGCCAAGATTTTCAAACTGTTCAGGTTCAACTGGCAGGGGGCTAAGTGCATTGAAGATAGCATCTTCACGAAGTAACCTTGAATGGGCAGTCGTAGTCCCATGTCAAAAAAGACCGAGCACAATGCCAAGACACCCTCCTCAGGTCAGCTCGCATATTCAAATAAGGCTGGGACTTCTAGTCGAATGTCTTCTGGGATGGCGAATCTCTCCCTCAAGTTGTCTAAATCGGCCTCAGTGATCATGGAGGCCCGATCATTGTCCAGATATGTATATTCGAGAAGATTGCGACTGGGCTCAAGTCGGGGTACATGTCTGTGATAAGATTGATTTTCTTTTTCAGAAAATGTCGGGGTCGTGTCGAGGTCCTCGGGACTCTCGGATCCCGAGCTATGGATGATTGTGTGAGCAGATGGGGCAGAAGTCATGACCTCGAGAGGAGTAAGGGAGGAAAATTCGGTTTCTGACATTCCTGACAGGGTAGGACCCGAGGCAGAGGGTTAGTTCATATTTTCAGTTAGTAGAGCATGTTAAAAGAAATAGGGTCGCAATTTTCATCCCTATCAAGTAGCTAACCATATAAAAAAACTCTAAATGCCCTAACAATGGCGGAATAGTAACTTTTTTAGCACAGACAGATGAACTGCATCCAGAAAACCAGAAACACATGCAATTTATGCCCAACAAACCCATAAAGAATATACTCACCCAGGTGCGCAAATGACATACATATATCCACATAAAGAAGCCATCATTCATACCACAATCACCACAAAAATTCCAGAAAACCACATGCGCAAACATTCAAGCAACATAAAACGATAGAGACATAGACTAAAGAGAAGGGTGTTCGGAGAAGAACTTACTTGTTTGGCTCGGAAGAAGATTCTGAGATGTTGAGGAGGACAGAAAATGACCAAAGTTGCAGAGCACATGAGGGGTTTTGGAGCTCTTTAGAGAAGATGAATTTTCTAAGAAGAGTGAAATGGCCTACAATGGTCTTCTATATGGGCAGCTCGAGCTGATACGGGCCGTTTCATTAAAGACAAATGACTCGGATCAACGCCACGTGTGGCAGGAATTTCATCGGTTGAATTTCAAATAGAGGGACGAGATTATAGCGATTGTTCAGTCGGCATCCAACTATCCAATTATATTTGGTTTTGGCGCGCAAGTCACGGGAGCGCGACGCGTGGCGTCTTGTGGAGATGAAGCGGGTGAGCCCTAGAGTAATGTGACGAGCATTTAAAGAAGACAATGATGGAAACACGGTTCCCAAAGGGCGGTTTAAGAGCCCGAGAGAGGCATTCAGTGAAGCAACCATCACCAAGATAAAATCTCGTGACTGTATGATCCGAGGAGGGTGCATATTGAATGATAGCAAGATCCAGACTCGAGGACTGAGAGGGCGATCCACATCACTTTTATTTTAGTTCCTAGCGCCAACTTGCAGACTCGTTGATACCGAGAACTAGGAGATATATGTTGATGGTGATTTTTTGACCCGAGAAAAGCCATAAAATGAAGAAGGGTATCGAGGGGATTTCCATTTCCCTAGTCAGGGGCCCAGCCCAAAAGGTATAGCCACCTGGCCTGATAAGAAGATTGTGGTTAGTTTGCACCTAGTGACCTGACCCGAGGAGATGTTCAGAGAAAGATGATCGACTCGACCTGGTAGTTCAGTAGCTACTTTAGTTTCCCGACCCGATAAGTCAGGTCGGGATGATGATGTTAAGTTCAGGACTAGATGACGTAAGCCCTGCATGGGAACTCGTATCCTCCAAAATATCTGATGTGACAAAAGCGGGCCATCAAATTATCTTATGGCATACGTTATCGCAAGAGAGCTGTTAGAATACTGGTTGGCATATGGGAATAAGTTTGTAACAAGTACCAAAAATGGGTAATTTAATAAAGTTCAGATGGTAGGTCGTAGGGTGTCAGGTAGCTGGGTTATAATCTGTAGGGTATTTGGGGAAGATAGTCTAAGCAATAATGGCTTAGCAACGTGGCTGACGTCACAGAGTTAGCAAAACAGTGTATTTTGACTTAGTATATAAGGAGGTTGAGAGTTCTTTGTAAGGGTTGAGCAATTTCATTCACAAACACTTGTAACTTGTAATAGAGAGATAAGAATCCCGAGTTAGAGAAACAAAAGAGGCCAGTCAGACCCGATCCAGTAATAAAATATTTCTTCTCCCTTGTGCCCGTTGACGTAGGTTGGATCCATTCCGCCGAACCACGTTAAATCCTTTGTTTATCTGTGTGTATTCTATCTTTTGCCAAGTTTTCATTTGGTTCTCAACAAACCAAACAAATTCACAGTTGATGAAGGTTTGTTCGAGAAGTGATTTTCCCTGAATTACACTTGGAACGAAAAACAGCCGTCAATAATTCTTTTCTTTCGGTAGGTTCCGCTTCTTAAAGTGTAGAACCAAAACAGGAACTTATTATTTTCTGAATCAAAATCTACCGTAAAATAATCAATTCCAATTCTGAAACTTAATTTTCACTTCGATTTCAAACGATTCCGGATATACTCAAAACCGCTCCTAGCCAAAACAACGTCATTTTCATTACAATCTTGATACACAGTGTGTGAGCAAAGCCAATAGTAAATTGGAAGATACATGGGAGTTTCCTCTTGACAGGTTCCCCACGTTCTTTGAAGACTCCCCTAGTCATAAAAAGTCACCTACCACCACCCACAAGAAGTCGTATGCCGACGTTGCCACATCGGATGCCGACGTCATCATCATGATGTTTTATTGAATTGAAGAAGCTACTAGGAAATTAATTTTTTTTCTTTTTTAGTCTCTATGGTTTTGATTCTAAATCTAATGATTCTAGTTATAAAGTCTCACGAATCAAATGTTAAGTGTAATGGTTCAAATTAAATTACATGTCATTAACATCATGTTTCAAAATTTTAAAGTAATTATATATGTAAGTGTAAATGTTTGCATTTTTTCAACTAGAAATTCGACCGTCAACTCTCGACGTTGGGAGTTATTGGATCAACGAAATTATCAATTTCAATACATAAATTATATAATTTTTCGATGTGGGAAGAGATAACAACTCTATATAGCTATAATATTTTGTATATCACTGATTTAAAATTTGGGGAAAAAATAGATGTCTAGAAGGAGAATTTTTATTTATTTATTTTTTGCATATATTATTTTATGTATATTCCATGATAATACCTGACA
>SKCR01018955.1:0-52499 GCA_019454045.1 Zanthoxylum bungeanum
GAAGCATGCAAACCTAGATTTAGGCCTTATAAGAATTTAGACTACTTTGACCAACATGTATGTTGAGTAGACTTGGTTAATATTGCACAAATCCATTCATTACAAACGACATAAGTAAGGGACCATTCCGATCCCAACGGTTTGAGGTCTTCCCTTGCGAGGGGTGAGTGCGGCCTTAAATCATTTCCCGGTTCACACCGGGTGGCGACTCCTTTATTCTCCGGTTTAGTCCCCCGTGGGCTACTCCGTACTCCCAACTAGGCCCTGAGTCTAGAACAACATGCGTCGCCCAAGTTCTGTGTCCTACAATTAGCCTGCCCACCTTGCTCCTCAACTGACGACACTATATTGACCAAAGGGGCTCCTCCCTCAGCTTCATCAAACCCTTCAGCAATATTTGGCACCACTGATGGCTCAAAAGCCTCTTTTCCTCCTTATATTCTTGGATCCGTCCTTCAGGCTGCCAATTCGAGGCCCCACCAACAATGTAATCTCTCACTAGATCATGGTAGACCTTCAACGTTGCTTCTCCGGCCACTATGCTAAGTTAATCCAAATAAGAAGCAGACTTCTTTTTCGCCTCTGCGAACTCCTTTTCCTTGGAAAGTGATTCTACCTTAGCAGCCTCCAAAGCCACCTCGAACTCTTTCATCTTCTTCTTCGAGTCTTCTTCAGAGTTATTGGCTTTTACAGTTGGGTTCGAAGGTTGGCATTCGCCTTGTCCAAGTTACGACTGTGCTTAGTCAAAGCCTTGATCGATTTTTAGAAATAGAGACTGGCTTCGAGCATCTGGAAAAGAAATGAGTAATTAGCACCCATTCAATAAAACCCACGGACAAGACAAATATATAAGTACCTCATAGCTTTGAGTGCGTAGAACTTAGACATCTCGGACATCCCTATGCTCTTTAATATCCTCTCGTCTTCCTCAAGCAGCAAGTCCCAGTAAAACTCTCTAGCACACTGGGGCTAGAGAAGACATCTTTGTTCCTTGGGACCTTCACCAATACGAAGTCGGGGTCCTCTTCCAAAATCTCCACAGCCACTCTAGCATTCATTTTCCTTAACTCTTTAGTAGTCATCAAGACTAGGGCCTCAATGGTACCCTCTCCGGTCAAGACACTGGCAGTCGACCTGCCCTTCACTTTCCTAGACTACCTTCGAGAAGAGACTTCATCCAAAGTGGGAAGGCTATGTTGGAGTTTCTAAGCCTCCCAAGATCATTAAACAAGCATGAAACAAGTGTGAATACAACGAGGGAGTTGCGGAATACTCATATCGAGCGGTTGAGCGACGCTAGAGGCAACAAAAATTCTGTTTTATGCTGCTTGAAGTCACGGCAGTGACTGGTTTTGCATTCCTCATTTTCGATCATTTGGATCATCTTCGTCAAGCTCCAAGCTTTGTCAAACGATTCCAAGCTCATGGGTGGACTTCCCTATCACCTTCGCATGATCCCGTAGTGTGCTAGCACTCCCGATTTTGCCACAAAATCGTGACTTTTGTGCTTCCCTTGCTCACGGTTTCTGGGCAGAAACCAGTGAAGAAAGAGCCCTCCATGGGCGAGAGAGAGAAGAAATTGTTGCTCCAAAACGTGAGCAAAGAGAGAGAATGAAAAGAAAAATGTGTATTAGATTTTCAATTTCCAAAATCAATTAACCATATTCCATTTTTCATTTCAAAAAGTCAAAAGGCAAAAGACAATTAATGCCTTCCAACTACTACCACCATCAATCAATCAATCAAATTGTCACATCACTCAAAGTGACATGATTTGACGTTTGATATGACTAGTGATTTGACGCTTGATTTGACTTGCGTGCCGCACTCGAATTCGAAATGCGAATGCGCTCGCAAACAATCTCGGGCTCGGGTTCACTAATTCTAAATTAACGAATTTTCCATTGCGACACAATTAAATTATTATGCATAGCAAAATCACTATTCACGTCGCTAACGAATTAATTCTAAATTAACTCGTTCGCCCGAATTAAAATATAATTTTAATTCCGCGTCGAAATCTAATTTCGTATAATATATCAAATATATTAATTTATCGATTAATTCCAAATTAATCGTTCTCTCTCTTTAATTGATATTTTATCCCAGATAAAATATCTCCGCAATTAATCCCATATTAATTTTCTCTCTCATCATTAATTAATCCCAGATTAATAAAAGTGCGAGTCATACGTCATCGATAACGCCGAATTATTTCACTTTCGCGTACTTCCAGTATGCACTTGATTCTTGCTTCTATCACAAACACATGCTTAATGGTCTGATTCAGAGAGGTGCCTACAAAAAAGAAGAACATTACAAATGAGACAAATAATAACCAAGCGACTAAAAAAAGGGACACCACTCACACAAATAGGCACAATGAGAAGGAATTCTCCCCGGTCCAGCCAACCCAAAGATGGCTTCGCCCCTTGCGAAAAAGTAGCGAGCCTGGTAGTCACCCATGTTGTACTTAGTCAGTCCATTAATCAAGCGCTTCCTTCCAGGCCTAAAAAATAAATGATATAATCTCATTCTCTGAGATGTGCTCATTTGGTAGTACGAGTACAAGATGTCCCCACATCTGAAGGAACCCCAAGCGAGTGAACCAAACACTTGACTCCCAACAGGATTCTCCAAGTGTTGGGCATTAATTGCGAAGAAGCGATTCCAAAATTATCCAGCACTTCCCAGGCCATGCGAAGAATGGGGAAGTGAAAGCCATCTCTAAATACAAGTTCGTAGAAGCCCAGATACCCAGGAATGATCTTCTCGAACCTCTCGCTAGATGATGGCAATGCCATCTTAATAGATTTGGGGATTCAAAAATTGAAATGAAACCCACTTAAGTCTCTGTCATCAAACCCATATTGTGGGTTCTTGTAGAGGATGTTGGTTTCCTGCCACTTGACTCATCCAGCCTATAAATGTTAGCCTCACCTCTAGACGACCATACTTCCTTGACTCACAATAGTGGAATTCCAATCGACACTACTTGGTGTGGATCACCCCATCAGAACTGCTTGCTAAATCCTCTATTACCCTTAGCATACCCTCAGGAAAATACCAATGGGGATCTAGTCGACCAAAATCCCTACTATCTAATTCAGATTTGTTTCTAGACAACATTTAGTACGCCCGATAACAGATTTCCCTCACAATCTCCTCCATAAAACATATCAAATTAACTAAACTAAAAATACCAATCTACCAACCTTCCTCCACTCACTTGAATCAAATTTACCTAAACTACCAAGAACTTATGAAGAACAACAAGAACATAAGAATGAAAAAAAGAGGGATAAAGAAGTTACCTTGAAAGAGAGCTTTCCTAGACGCCTCACAAACTTGGAAATTTGGAATGACTAAGGAATGGATCTACATCCACTATATAATGCCTAGTAGCCACATATCCCTCATAGGCTTACTCAAATCGCATGAAAACCCTATCCAGCCATACCAACGGTTCAGTTCCCGACCGATCACATTAAGAAAACCTACAGCTGTGTTAAAAGGACTCATCGACTTCATCAGTTAAAGACTCTTTGCTCATTTTAGTCGATTAAGAGATCATCATAGACCCCCATCAGGTCTAGTCGACTAAAAGATATTCCTAGACCCCTATCAGGTTCGTCGACTAAAAGATGCTTTAGAACCCCCATCAAGTCTAGTCGATTAAAAGATCCTCCTAGACTTTCATCCCATCAGGTCCAGTCGACTGAACATGATCTCGAACCTTTATTGACTCCAGTCGACTGAATACCCCATGAACCTTTATCAGGTCTGATCTACTCATGAACCTTCATCTGGTCCAATAGACTCTTGGACCTTCTTCTGGTCCAGTCAAATGAGTACACTCTTAGAAATTCATTAGTTCCAGTTGACTGAACGCTTTTTTAGACCTTTATATTGTCTAATCAACTGATAACGAGTCAACGCGACTATCGCTTTGTTATTGATCTTCTCGCTAACCAGAAACGGCTCTTTGGGTATTATTCTTGCCTAGACAGTCAACACCAATTTGACTTGAATGTGTCATCATCGATTCCAGTCGACTCGACCACTGCATGTATAATACTCTCCAAGACAACACCATTGACTTGGAGAGTGGGGGACAAACTTTAAGGGTAAATTATCGCCCAACGTCATCCATATAGAATGGCCCAATCAATTAGGCCTTAACTGTGTGAGGATCCAGCCGATTGGACTTTAGTTCACTCCTGAAGCCAGTCAACTGGACTTTATCTGTTGGCCTACAAATGAATTCCAACATACTAGGGTTCCAACCGACTGGTTTCTCAGCCACCTCTGTATTCTAGTTGACCTAATATTCCGTCCAGATCAAGGCGCTCTCATGGTGCTAAAATTTAAGTCGACTGGCTGGGGTTCCAGGAATCCTTCCATATGTTACTCAATTGTCTAGATGATAGGTTCCAACCCAAACTTAGCAAGTCATACTTCTATAACGACTCGAAGCCCTACTTTTACGAGATAACACACGAGATGTTCGGGATTACTCAAAGTCCTAAAAGAGAAATAATTATCCTAATTAAAGTTCAATTGGGATACCTCTATAAGGAGTCCAAGCTCCCCTAAGAAGAGGATACCAAAATCTATAAGTAGAGGGGACCCCCAAGGCTACGAGGACATTCAAGCATTCGGGCTCTTGCTCACAAATGTGAAATTCAGAACTCTTACCTTCACTCCACTTAGACACACTCTTTCTACCGCCCTCACGGTATCCAAATCGAGATATGGGATACCACTCTTACCTTGTTTTCTCTATGATCACTGACATCACCACTGAATTGAGCATCAAAGTGTCTACGATAATCACTACACTGATGGTCAGTCACTACCCATTCATTCTTCTTATTTATTTTGCAGGATTGATGGTGCCACTTTTTGATCAATGACTGATTTAGGACTGGAACCAGAATCCACTATCTATAATTTGATGCCCACCGAGGGGCCCTAGCTATTCATAAGCAAATCAGAGACCAGCTCGCCAGATTTCCCGAAAAAACCCATGGACTCCAAGAACACTCCTACTAATGTTCCTAATCAAGTCGTCATGATCATGGACCAGTTAAAGTAAAACACGACAAAGATGAAGGAACTGAAATGCCAGAACGCCACCATCTGAATGGAAAATTCAGCCCTCTAATGTCACCTAAAACGCCTTTACTTCTGCTTCAGATATCGATCATTCCCTCCTACTTGGTCTGCTGGAGTCATCTCCCTTGAAGACTTACTCTTAAAGTTCAATCAAACATCAAGGTCGACCCCAGTAGGCAAGACTATCGGTGAAACAGAATCAATGATGCATACTGGAGTTTATATGAGGTACTTATTAGAAGCCCCAGAAGTCCCAATGTTCAAATGACTAATACCAAGGTTCGAACAAACCTCATTCCCATAGTCCAACAAGAAGATAAAGTGACAAAAAGGTCACTGAATTGGAAATGATTATTGCTTCCCAATTTCCCAGAGTCAAAGTATCAGCCCAGAAAAGTAGAAGAATCACCAACATTCAATTCGCCGAAAACATCGCAGTAGTCAGGCTTCCTCGAAAGTTCAGCGTCCCACACATATGTATGTATGATAGATCAACTGACCCGGACAAACATATAGCGTCCTATAAGCAGAAAATATACAATGTGTCCATCCCGCAAGTCCAATGGGGAGAATGCATGTGCAAAGGGTTTGGGTCCACCCATGTAGGTCCACCATCAAAGTGGTTCACTAACTTGCCAAACCGTTTCATAAGTTCATTCGAGTCACTTGCAGACTCGGTTGTGCATGAATTCCTTGGCAGCTACCCGATCAAGAAAACAACTAAAGATTTGTATACCATAGTGAAAAAGCGAGAGGATCCCCTCCGAGACTATGTGAATCGATTCAACAGAGAGAAAGTGACCTTCACCAACCTTTATCATTCGACTGCTTTCGAGGTATTCAGAAAAGGATTACTCCTTGATATGAAACTCTACCAAAATAAAACTCATTGTAAGTGCTCTTGTTCGGAGGAAGCCCTAGCTCATGCCGTGATAGAAATCAAGTGGGAACATAATAGGAGGAACAGAAGACACAGATCCTCTATGGATGAGGGCATGTCCCAACCCTCATCCAAGAGATACAAGGAATAAGATTTGAATCTTCGCCCAAGCAATCGAAGGAACAGTGAGGATGGTGATCATCGGCCACTCCCCCGAGATGACATACGGACAGTGTCTTACAACATAATGTCTTATTCATCAAGTCGACCAAAGCTTCCAGACTAAAATTTTGATGTGTCGCCTGAAGACCTGGTGGCCACCCTTAAGAAGATGGGGAACACGGTATGATGGCCCGAACGAAGTAGGGAAATTTTTGGAAAAAAAAGACACGAGCAAGTGGTGTGAGTTCCATGGAGACTACGGATACCTCTACATCTATATTTATTTTCATCGATAATGGAGGATTTGTTAGTTGGAAGTGTTTCATGTAGAAAACTACAATTGTCTTTACTACAAAATCTGAATATATTGTTGTTTCTGAAGCTAGAAAATAGGCTTTATGGCTCCGTATGTTTGTAACTGAACACGAAATGGTTTATGCCATTGTTATTCCGGTAAACTCCTAATGTGATAATAATGGAGGTATTAGAACCAAGGTCTCACCAGAAGTCTAATGTATATTCTACATAAGTATCACTAAGATTAGTTAGTAATTAACAGATAAACTATTAATCGTGTTTCTAACTCTGCAGCGGAAATGTTATGGACCCACTAACTTATCCTATGACACAACAATAACTGAATTACCATCTCCGGAAGATGGGTATTTGATACCAATGTGATTAGCTCAAGTGCAAGTGGGAGTTTGTTAGGGATATGTCCTAAAACCAATTATGTCATAAGATTCAAGAAAAATATCTTTATGTAAATATAATCTTCTAATTAATCATAAATTCATTTACGATTAATATAATGACAATCTTATAACATTTTATATTTGTTCAGTTGCTATCATATACTTTATGCAAAATGTGAGCATGTGATGTATTACTATCGAGACTCTATCTACAATAGGTTGTAAATATGCGTACAAAGTTTTGATTTAAATATATTTGAATATGTTTCTGGTTGAGGTGATGTCATCAGGGATGATTATATTTGATGCTACCATAAATCAGTATTGATATTTAGGTGACGAGTCTCATGTCACATGAGTATGAACATTGGTAATGCATTTGAGAAATATGTTACTGAACATGACGAATCACATGAGCGATTATCCACAGTCAATGATTCGTTGCACAGCCATACTAGTGTACCACTAGTCCCTTGACCTGAGATGTCACGACTACCGTCTACATTGAGACACATCGTTCACTTGTGTATATTGCACTACGCTTGTCGTGTCTGGTGAAAGAAGGTTGCGGGTAATGTGTTTTTAATGTATGAGGACAGACGATCATCAAAATAAAGTTTGTTGGCTTAAATACTTGAGCTTGAGATCTTAGGCGAAAATATCATACACAAGAATCAAGTCTTAAGCCGGAGCACACGTCTTCTGAAAATGCATTTTAGGGATAAGTGGATCCCATATATGATTGAGTTCCTTATCCTATGATCGAGTTAGGGGCTTGATGACTTCATAGCCTGGACCTGGACCTGGACCTGGACTCGATCGGGATTCGACAGCATAAGGACTTTACTACATGAGAATACGATTATATGGGTTTATCTGATATTTTATTCTTCGTGTCTGAGGATTATGATACCTTGCTAGTGGTCACTCATGATCATTGGGAACTTCGATTGTAGTGGGTTGTACCGAAGTGACACGAATGTGTTTATATCGACTCATATCCATCTCACGGAGAACCATGTGGGTCACACACACATTATCCGAATAATTGATGAGTAAATTAAATTGCTTCGATAAATGATCGTAAGATCATTTATGTATTTTATCGGTAAAGTACAAAATATTTTCCTGTGTTGACGCGCTAGCACTCGCTTATTCGGGAAATATTCTGGTAATTTTAGAAATACTGTAAATATGATTTGTGGATAGTTGAGAGACTGATAAAAATATTTAAGTGATAATGAGATATTTTTTATTATAATATTTTAATATTATAATCTAATATCTAGATATTTAATTACTTTACACATGTCAAAATTTAGATTTGAACATGTGTCAAGTTCTTGTCTTTACACATGACATCGTGTGAATTTGCCAAGTATCAAGCTTATATTAAATACAAAATATTTGATTTTTTTTAAAAATTAAATATTTATTTACTTATAAATAAATAGAATATCTAGATATTTATTTTACTTTATTTTGTCAAATTTTGATTTAGCCATTTGTTAAAGTATTAAGGTGACATTTGGCACCATGATTTGTTGACAAGTGTCAAGATTTTAATAAATCAACCAAATTAGATATTTGATCAATGATGTGAATTTAATTGAAATACTTTAATTATTTATATTATTTATTTAATAAAATTAAATATAAGATATTTGATTTTATTAATTATTTAATGTTAAGTAAATGTCAAAAATATCTTAAATATTTTTAACTAGTCTATTAGTTTTTGACATGTGGCAAGTAACTTGTTTAACTTGTTACTTGAAGTCTTGTGCACAAAATGAAACAAAAAAACATCCATAGAACACCAAGAGAAGCTCACGGCAATAGCTATAAGAGTAGACGAATAATTATTTTCTTTCTTTTCTTCGTGTTAGAGATGGAAATTGAAGATGAAAATGAAAATGAACTTGATTCTTTTGTGTTTATTCTTCAAAGTTCAAGCTAAGTCATTTACATTTTCATAGGAAGTTGATTTAGCTAATTAAAGTGTTGTGAAAATTGATTTCACAAGTTTTGGATAATCTCTCAAATTATAACCAGAAGTTTCTTCAAGCTGATTCGGTGTGTTGATACGTTTTGAGGCAACTGGAGACGGTTCACTTTCTGGATTGAGCTCATGGGAGGTATACACTGTTGGGACAGTTGTGGAACCCCTAAGGTCGGATCGGTGCCCCCAAGCAGTAGAAATGGGTATAACCCATGGATATCAAGTATGGATGTAATTTTAAATTATTTAATGAAATATTATATTCCATTACGAGTGCATAGGAAAAAACCGGGACTGAATCGGAGTCCGAAAACTCAAAAACAAAGCAAAACAAAATTACCACGCACAGTGCGCGTACGCACGCGCTACAGAGTTCACCCAAAGGTGGTCACGTGATTCTAGAATGGTAGCCATAACTCTAAGTTTTGATCTAGAGTTCTAAACTCTTATTAATTTTTCATGTCCAACATGAACATCTTTGACCTAATTACAAGCATGTTGTGTTTATACTTCTAAAGTATTTTAACACAATTGATTAACCTTATTTCAACATTAAGTTATGTGATCATGCATCTAATACACAAATGAACATAGCTTAGGAGAATATCAAACATTACTTAGTAAGCTTGATGCAAGATCCAATCTACTTCTCCTTTGTTGAAATTGTTGGAGAACCTCCAAGGTGTGCCAGCTTGACTTCAAGATCCAACCTTGATTTCCAATGCTAGCAAGCTTCACTTCAAGATCTAATCTTGATTTATCCTAATTGAAATGTTTTAGAGACCATAAAAGCTTCTCTAAACACTTCTCTAACTTAGGTTAATTTCTCTAAGAATTTGCTTGTATTTGTACTTGTAATTAAAACATTCCTAAAACATGCTATTTATAGCAAAACTAAGGCAATTTTTAATTAATAAAAGTTGTAATCAACTTTTAAGTGAGCGTAATCCAATTTGTCCAAATATGTATAATTAGGTGTGACTACTCTCCATTGTCTCTCACTTTAATTTAATCCAATTAAATCAAGCCAAGGATTAGGAAATGGATTAGTTAAATGTTTGCCACCTTGATTTAATCTAATTAAATCAAGCCAAAACAACATGTTATTACATACTTACAATTACCATAATATCCTCAAATGGTAGAGATAATTATGATTTTACAATTAAGTCATTGTGTAATTATTGAATTAATCTAATTAGTCCAATTAGGTCAAAGTAAATAATCAATGTTATCCAATAACACTTGATTATTTTAGTTGATAATTATAATATCGAATATTATCTTTTATAAAAAATAATCGGCTACCCAAGTGCTCAACGAGTACACTTCATATTGGGACTCTCTAAGTTCAGACATGTTCATCATATAAGCCTAGCTAATATGTACACAATTCGGCCACCTCTGAATTCGCGAAGAACACGAACGACCTTTCTGAACTATACAAGTCGAGGTCATCACATATGTTTAACAATCCCTCCATCGTAGGCTATCCCAGTTGTGCTTAGGAAACATAGAATATACCGTCAAGTTTCTAAGACGCACATATCATGTCGACATGTCCACGATTCTTCATAACTGATGCGATCCACCCCAGGTGATCGACTTTGTCCAAAGATTTAAGAATCGTGACTTTACTCACATGGATACCTAAACCCCTTATGGTACACATACGGGCCGACGAATCCTATCTTGCTTCGCACTTGATTACTGAGTGCATCGGTCCACACCCAACGAACATCTAGAGGCCAGACCATCAAAGGTTTCTGACATACATGGCATCATAGTGTGGAGGATCTCACACAAAATCAATGATATCCTATAGTCAAAGGATTACATATGCTACTCGATTCGAGGAGATTCCTATTGACGGTGATGTGTACTTCCAACTATTATGAATCACATGTGAGTCATTCGGTATTCGCTCCAACGAATACCCACATGTCTATATGAGTTTCCAAAACTCATGGTACATCGGGTTAAACCAATACCAATATACGACATGCTAGTCTTTTAGGTTAGAGGAATTCGACCGTATTCCAAAACCAACGACTATGGATATTTACTTTAAGAATAGTTTACACCTAGTGTCAAGACTATTCTAAGGTCGATGTCATTCTTAGCATATATATACATCAATATAATACGCATAATGGCAATACCATTAATAAGGTATGAAATAAAAATGTAGTTATTTTATTAATAAATAATAAAATGTACAAATCGGATTGGCACTCCAAGCACCAACTCCATCATACACGCTATACTCCTTTATTGAGCAAAAAAATAATAATTAAAAACCCATTTAGATCAGTTATGATCCTCTGTGTGCTTTTTCGTATAGTTCGTTCTACGACAGTAGCCACGGGAAGGGAAACCGCTTCTCACCTACAGTACCGAGTCAACCTGTTTCATTTTCATTAATTTATTTTGTCAAGACTCAAGATCTAAAGGCAACCCCAACGGTATTTACTGTTTTTGTGCAAGATTTGTACCAAATTATACACCAATCTCTAACCCACTGCTTCAAATTTTACTCTAAAAAATATTCCTAAAAATATTCCATTTTAAATATTTCTCAACAATTTACATTTCACCCCTTAACTAACATAATATTTTCATTTAAATATTTGATTATTTCATATTAATTTTTAAAGATGAATTAATAAATTAAATTTATTATAAAAAATAATTATATTAATTAATAAAATTTTGCATTTATTATTATAATGTAAAATCAAACATTACATATAAATAGAAAATCAATTATTCGAATTGGATTTAGTATTAAGTATTTTTTGTATCAAGTGTTTTTTTTTTTTTTGGTATTTAGTTTAACTTTAAGTGTTCCCAAATTAATAAATTAAATTTAAAAATAAATATTTATTTTCATTGTTATTTTTATTAATTATTTATAACAAAAATAAAATAAAAAATATTATTAAAATGACATGTGGGATACAAATAATAAAAAATTATTTTATTGAGTCCAAATACAATTATATAGGGGCATAAATGATACAACTTAAAATTATTACGAATTTAATTTAATTTAATAATTATTTTTAAAAAAAAAAAATTGGCATAATGAACAATGGCCCGCCAAAAGCCCTAATGACAGCACGTTATAACACGGCATTGGAGTTGGCCTAAGTTACTCTAATTTTTATTCAGAATAAGCGGCTCATACAAATGTTGGAGCATTAAATAAATAGAAAAAAAATTGGACTATCGGAATTGATAATCAGCACTTTTCCCCTTATACTAGAGAAATATCAAATATTCACCTAGATTTCATTATATAAATTTAAATTATATTATAAACAATATTTTAGAGAACTATTTAACTATTAATAACACATAAAGAGAAAAAAAAAACACCAAAATATATGCAAATGACCTCTCTTTTTAACATGCACATTATGGCTATACTTGGGAATATACTAAACGATATTGACTCACATTTTTGTATCCCTTACTTTAGAAAGTATTATCAAAACAATATTTCAAGATTCTATAGACATCATTTTTTTTTTAAAAAAAAACAAAGGATGTGGTAAAATCCAAATATATTTTAATCTTTTATTTCTTCAAGACTTCAATTCAAATGATAAATTTTATCAAGATATTTCAAAATCAACCCGACTACGACCTTAGAGACACATAAACATCATCAATATTAATATCTTCTTCTTTTTTCTTTTTTTTTTTTTAATTTAAAGTATATTGTGTTAAACTATGAATGAAAAATCAAATCCTCTCTTCATTAACAAACGTAAATCGCATTTCAAACTCAAAATCTATCATATAACTTTTAAAAATTTTTTATCAACTAGACACCCACTTTAATATTAGTGATTTAATTCCAGAACTATAAGGAAAAAATTTAGTTTACAAACTATAGGAACTAAATCTCTAATGATATTAAATAATGCTATTTTTTTATGGTGGTTTTTATTTTCGGGAAGGTTTAAGTGTCGATGAGGAGTAGATGGAGATTGTACTTAGTCAAAAATGAATGGCAAAAGCTCAGGAGCCTAGAAGGAGATGAGATTTTTACAGAGAGATCAGACCTAGTGGTACAAAGGAGTTCTCTCGAGAACAACGGCATCGTAAAGGATGAAATAAGTTGGGATAACGACCCAACCACCTGAAGGGTGTTGACTTAGGATTTCCTGAGAATGTGTAGGGACCAACCCGATGAGGACATTGTCTGACAACCCGACCTATTTAGGAAGAGAGAGGAATATTTTATTAGTATCATCTGCCTCGGTGTGTCGACCCAATGAATAAAGATGAGATCACAGGCCGACCGGTACTAAGATATTGTGACGTACGCCCTAAATAGAAAGGTGGTGCTTCTAGAAAGCTAATGATGACTGTGGAAAAATAACGGTTCTCATTGGAAGTAGCCTCTGCCAATGGACATAGGTCGGTGCAGTGGTAAAATAGTGACAGAGTAGAGCCGTCGTAGGCCACCAAAGGCCGTCGTAGGTCGGTGCAGTGGTAGAATAGTGGCAGAGCATAGCCGTCATATGCCGGTACAGTTATAGAGAAATATGATGATCTGATTGGCCAGATTAAGGGTGGTTGAGGAGAGTTATAGTCGTAATGATGAGTAAATGACATGGGATGACGTCAGAGGTGGTTGAATAGTGAATTTGAAAGCCTATATAAAGGTTGAAGTCTCATATTTACGGGTTAGTAATTTTTACATTTCACTACTTGTAAAAGAAAAAACTCAAGAATTAGAGATAGAAAGAAAGCTGGTCAGTTACCCGACCAATTGAGAGAATTGTAACAGGCTTGTGAAAGACCCGAGACATTTATTCAGTTAAAGAGTTCATTTTCTCATTTGTAGCTCGGGTCGGTCTTGACCCAAAGCAGTAATAAAATATCTCTCTTTCTCCCATTGACGTAGATATAAGCCACTCTCCGTTGAATCACGTAAACTATGTGTTTATCATGTGTACTTGCTAAGTTTGATTTGGTACCCAACTATCCAAATAAATTCACTACTGAGAAAGGTTTATTCGAGGGCTAATTTCTCATATTACCCTTGGAACGAAAAACAACCATCAACAATTGGCATCATATGTGAGGATCAGTCCAACAAGAAATACAACACACAAAGATGATGGCAGTGGATGAAAATTATAGAGCTCCAAAGGCCTCAACGGCGAAGTGGATGAAAAGATGGAGGAAAGCCTTCACTTAGAAAAGGAGAAAGCCAGAGATGATAGGGAGGCAACCCAAGCCTTTATGAAGGCAATGCTGGAGAAGATAGAGAAGTTAAAGCAGAAATCAGGAAAGTAGGCTCATGCGGGGCCTAGTTGAAGGAATAAGGAAATTACTAGTGGGAAAAAAGCAGTGGGTGGAGAAGTACAATGAGAGAGCGGAATGAAAAACCCTCACAAGGTCAGGTCAGTTGTCGTGGTTAGTGTCGAGCCAGTGGAGAAGCCCGAGGAGATGTATGATGACAAGCGAACCTCAGAATCATTTAGTAACAACCCATGTTTTAGGGAGAGTGACTTGGGCCATTATCAGGGACGAGGGTATGGAGCTCCAAGTAGGGGGAAATACCACCATCGGAGAAATGAGTAAGAGGAAGCCTCCAGTAGAGGCCAGGAGGATACCAATGTTCTAGCGAGAGATAAGACGATGAAGATGAGCACGTGATGAGGTGTTTGAGATGATCAAGACATTGAAACGGTATCTCCATTCACAAATGAAGTATTAAAACTAGAGTTCTCGAGGAGGTTTTCCCATGCCCGCATTGGATATTTACAAGGGTAATACAGACTCTAAGTCCCATGTTGAGAAATTCATCCTGCTCATGGAGATCCAATGCATGGTAGAGGAAACAGTCTGTAAGGTTTTCCCATTAACCTTGGGAGGACCATCCAGCTTATGGTTCATGTATCTGACTCCTAGGAGTATCACCAGTTCCTCACTGTTGAGGAAATCTTTTGTACGCCACTTTAAAAAGACGTGTGGACCCGAGAAAATAATTTGGTCACTGAAGACGGTCAAGTAGTGTGACGACGATCCGCTGAAGAACTTCTTAGACAAATACCACAACTTGATATTGGAAGAGGGCACATATGAGTCCCCGGAGGCATTGGAAAGTTTTAAGGAGCATTAAGGGTTGGGAGATTGTAGTCTCATCTCAGGATTCAAGAGGTTCCAGTTTACGCAACAGCCCTGGAACAAGCAATAAGGTTTGTGTTGTTGGAGGAAGAAGAGAAGATACCCTGAGGAGGTATAGCTCGAGAGAAGAAAGAATCAAGGTCAGACGTCAGTCGCGATGGTGGCGGTGGATGGAGGGGACCAGGTCTGATGTGACAGGAATTCAGGCCCATGACTTATGACAACCCAGCACATGAGAGAAAACCCCCAGTTAAAGTTGCACATATCACATGGGACACAATATACACAGTCTTAAATCGGCATTTGTCACAGATAGCTTGTGAAATACATGACAAAAGGCTAGTGACAGAGCCTAACTCGAGAAGGTTCCCAATATAAAAGAGGGACATCAGAGCCTATTGTGTGCATCACAATACAAGGGGACGTGGCACCGAGAGCTACATTGATCATAATGCCATAAAGGCGAGGCGGAGAAGAGATAAGAGGTCCATGTTCATCACTGTTGGGGGAAGGACATTGGCAGAGGACTAAAATCGAACAAGGAAGAATTATTTCCAAATCAATAGCCTCGAGGTGATGACCATTGAGAAAGCCTCAAAAATTCAGAAGTCCAAGTCGGTGCCAACAATGTTTATAGATGAGGATGCTCAAGGGGTGATAATCAACGCACTGATAATCAAGGCCAACATTGGCGGGTCGGAGGTAGACAAAATACTTGTGGACCTTGGTAGCGTCGTGGACATCATATCCAATGAGGCCATGAATAGACTGGGAGTGGAGTTCACCACTTTGATCCAGGATGTAACTCTTTTGTATGGGTTTGGGAGATATATAGTTGTTCCACTAGGTCGGGTATAACTGATAATGACCATTAGGATAACCCTTATACTCGGATTATAATGATAGATTTCACTACAGTAGATTGTCTGAATATCTACCAGGTGATTTTAAGGAGGCACTTCATAATGAAATCATGGGCAGCTATGTCGAGCTAATACTTGAAGTTGAAGTTCCCAACTAGAGATGAGGTTTGGGTGGTTTGCAGTAGCCAGAAAATGACCTTGAGCTGTTTCGCATATACATCCAAAGAGACCTTGTGCATTGATGATTTCGTTGGGCAGAAGATGAAGGAAAGAGAAGGAGATGCAGTTGAAGTGGAGTCCGCTGATCCCCGACCTGAGGACAGCATTAAGTATGGAAAAGCCGGAGAGGAGGTGTAGTCAAGGGAGATCATTGGCTCGGAGAAGATAATCTAGGTCGAGGTCGAGCTAGAGCAAATTCTGAAGAGAAAGCTTATATACTACCTGAGGAAATATGCAAATGTCATCCCTTTGAGACACATAGACATGCTCGGGATAAATCATTGGGTCATCGGTCACCACATGTCAATAGACCCAACTCATAGGGCTCCATATGTAGTTCATTTTTGCCTTGTTTTTCGTGAAACTGAGCACGAAATGAAGAAACCACAACTGAGCACGAATTGATGAAAGCAATAAAACCATCTTGTAATACTCTATGAGAGCTTTTATTTGGCATATAGATCGACCCGTAAAAATAATCACACATTTTTCCTTCTCGCCAAGCCGTCATGCCACCATTATTGGTGGTCGGACCACCACCAGAAACTTTCCCTTGGTCGGATGATTCTCCATCGAAGACACCTCATTCGGTCGGTGCTCCTCCCATTTCTCCTCCATACGTGAAGAACGTGTAAGTGTGTGCATCGGAAAATTAAAAATTATGATACTGCTATCCATTTGCCCAATACCAATTTGTTTTGATTATTCTACAAGCCTAGGCATGTTACTATATATTCTAAGCATAAAAACTCATAAAACATGCAAAAAACATAAACATAAACATGCTAACAATCATAAGAACTCTAATTAAAAATAAAGAAAGAAAAAGACTTACTTGAACCGAAGACTCATCCAGTCCTCCCTCCAATCTACAAGCTTTTCTCGAACTCAGCAAGCTCTTCCACGTTCCAAAGAGCCACCCAAATGTGTGGCCTCCAAAGGTGCACACACCAAAGCCAAAACTCAACGGCAAGACTACGCCTTGAGTGCACGGGTATTTTGCCCTTGGTGCTAGCCTAGACAAATACCTCAAAACTTTTAACTTGAGATTCCTCAAGTCAATTAGACTTAAGGATCCTCAAAATCAGTGGCTTACTCTTAAACTTTAGAGTTGCTCACTTATATAAACCCAAGATATGAAAGGTTTTGGTGTAAAAATTTGTAAAAAATTCTTTGGGTTTATATAGGTGCTCCAAAGACAACAAAATTAATTAAGAATCCGATGTGGGATAAATGCTAATTAAATCTTAGCCATTGGATCTTAATATAATGGTTTAATGAGATTATAAAACCCTAATAAGAGTTTGGGCCGAATTGGAATTCAAAACAAATAAAATAATAATAAAAAATAAAATAAAATAAACGTAGATTTTTTTTATTATTCATTTTTCCAATTCCCAAAACGCCCCTATCATCATTCACCAATCTCAAAGCCACTTTGGAACCTCATAAATGATCTGTTCAATAATTAAAAACATTGAACCATTTATGAACAATTCCTACAGCAATTATATATCCTGTTAAATTTGTACTGTACACTGTTAACCATTGATTTCGACTTTGTTGTGTGTGACCTTTTGGGTTCCCCTCAAGTTGGACATGAAATGAATCGTGATAATTTAATCGAACATAAATTATCCTTCGATCAAATGGTCGTTCGATTTCAATGACCAGGGTTGACATCTAGCAACATGCCAAGGCCCCCAAATGAGAAGGAAATATATATACCCATTCTGTATGTGATTTACAAATGATACGGTCCATCGCCTCACTGTATCCCCACCATTTGACCTAGGGTATGGAAAGTGTCTACCTATATAGTCAAATGTATGATGTTGATAGTGTCATGAATCGTGCTAACCCAAGAATCTCACATGATTCTTCCGCTGCGGCCACAGTCTCAAGTACTGATCACACATATCAACCCGCGAACTGGAATACTACTCTTATAAGAAAATATTATCCGAGAGAGTGGCGATTCTCTGTTGTATCTTTACAAACTTCAAGTATTTCAACAAATGACCCAATCATACCCTTCTGACCGGATCTTTTGAACCGGGGAAGGAGAATGTCAAAGTCATTTGATCCACATATAAGATTGTAAAGACTTCAAGTCTAAGGACTAGTCATACAATCGATACATGAAAGTTCTCACATACACATGGGATAAACACTCCATGTGAAAACTTTCAGCGGTCGGTTCGATGGATACGAACAACTCATGCATCCATGTGATACACCAAAAGGACGGATCTCCGCTAGTAGCCTATGAGATCGGCTACCTCACTTAAGGGTGGATCATATCATCATGCTAGTCTCTCCGCTTTGTGAACGCCCAGATTATTCACAAAACTATTACTATGAACGTTTGAGAGTAATGATTCTCATAAGGCGTGAAAGCCATCATCTTATTACTCCAAGGGCTTTATTACAGTGTTTGATGATTCATATAATTTATGTAAGACACGTATAATAAAGATTGTCATTTTATTAATTAATGAAAATATTACAAATCCATGTACATATAGCCCCCATCCACAAGTTGGTATAGGTCATATCCCTAACAATCTCCCACTTGCACTATAGTCAACTAGTATGAATCTGGACACCATACTCTGGGTGTGCCTATCATGCTTTTGTTGAGTCAGCCCTTTAGTCAGAGAATCTGTAAGATTATCTTCTGTGGGTATTTTCTCTATAATAACTTCTTTTCTCTCAACAATCTCCCTGATGATATGAAATTGCCTGAGTACATGCTTGGATTTCTGGTGGGACCTTGGTCCCTTTGATTGAGCAATGGCGCCCGTGTTGTCACAGTACATCGTGACGTCATTCTTTATCGCGGGAAGCACTTCCAGCTTCGTGATGAACTTCTTTATCCAGACTGCTTCTTTAGCTGCCTCAGATGCTGTAATATACTCGGCTTCAATGGTGGAGTCCGCTGTAGTTGACTACTCTGAGCTTTTCCAACTGACAGCTCCGCCATTCAAAGTAAACAGATATCCTGTTTGCGATCTGCTGTCATCCCTATTGGTTTGAAAGCTCGCATCACAGTAACCAATGACTTTCATCTTAGAACAATCTCCGTATGTCAAGAACATATCCTTAGTTCTTCTTAGATACTTGAGGATTATTTTGACAGCTGCCCAGTGTTGCTCACCAGGATTTTCCTGATACCTGCTCATTATGCTAAGAACATAAGAGACATCAGGTCTTGTACATAGCATGGCGTATATGATCGATCCTATTGCTGAAGCATAAGGGATCCTACTCATACGCTCTCTATCTGAAGGATTGTGTGGACATTGCTCCTTAGATAATTTGATTCCATGACAAGTAGGTAAATTACCTCTTTTGGAATCTTTTCAAAACTTTATCTATGTACGTAGATTGAGAAAGTCTTAACAACCTCTTAGATCTATTATGGTAGATCTTAATACCGAGGATGTAGGCTGCTTCTCCCAAATCTTTCATGGAGAAATTCTGAGATAACCATTGCTTGGTGGCTTGCATCATGGGAATATCATTCCCAATGATTAATATGTCATCGACATATAACAAGAAATACAACAGCACTCCCACTACTTTTCCTGTAAACACAAGGCTCATCTACATTTTTGATGAACTCAAATTCTTTCATTGTCTCATCAAATCGTATATTCCAACTTCTAGAGGCTTGCTTGAGTCCATAAATAGATCGTTTAAGCTTGCATACTTATTATGATCATTCTTAGATGAAAACCCCTCAGGTTGTGTCATATAGACTTCCTCTACGAGGTTCCCATTAAGGAAATATGTTTTGACATCCATCTGCCAAATCCATAATCAAAGTGTGCAGCTAGTGCCAGTAAAATTCGAATGGACTTTATCATTGCAACAGGCGAGAAGGTTTCATCATAGTCAATTCCTTGGATTTGTCTATAACCTTTCGCCACCAACCTAGCCTTATAGGTTTGGATGTTGCCTTCTACATCAGTTTTACACTTGTAAATCCACTTGCAGCCTATGGGTTTTATCCCTTCAGGTGTATCCACCAAGTCTCAGACTTGATTCTGATACATAGAGTCTATTTCGGATTTCATGGCCTCAAGCCACTTGACTAAATCAATGTCACGCATTGCTTCGTAATAACTGGTAGGATCGTCATTATCAATGACCTGATCATGTTCCTTATCAATATGGAACCCATATCTTTCAGGCTCATATCTTTCCCTACCAGACCTTCTAAGTTCATAACCTTGTGGTTGTTCCGTCACTGCCCTTTTGAGGGGCCTGGGGTTTAGTTCTATGTTAGTTTGTTCTTCTCGTACCTCATCGAGGTCAAGTCTACTCCCACTATATTTCTTGAGAAGGAATTCATTATCTAGAAATTTAGCATTTCATGAGACAAATGTTCTTTGTTCATTTAGGACGTAGAACATGTATGCTCTTGAGTTCAAGGCATATCCTACAAACTTACATTTAACTGCTCTATCATCCAATTTGTTAGTTTGTGTGAGCTTAACATATGTGTCACATCCCAAAACTCTTAGATAACTAAGACTATGACATTTCCCAGACCATAACTCATATGGTGTTTGACTAAGAGTCTTGGAAGGAACTTGGTTTAGTAGTAGTGTTGCAGTTTCTAAAGCAAGACCCCAAAATGAATGAGGTAGATCCGTGTCTGGCATAATTGATCGGACCATATCTAATAATGTCCGATTTCTCTTTTCGGAGACCCCATTATACTGTGGAGTTCCCGGAGGAGTCCACTGGGAAACAATGCCATTTTCTCTCAAGTAATCTTGAAATACGTCGCTTAAGTATTCACCACTTCGGTCAGGCCTTAGTGACTTAATACTTTTATTAAGCTGGTTTTCTACTTCAGCTTTGAAGTCTTTGAATTTCTCAAAGGCTTCAGATTTGTACCGCATAAGGTACACATACCCATATCGCGAGTGATCATCGATAAAGGTAATGAAGTAGGAGAATCCACCTCTATCGGTGACTGACATTAGTCCGCATACATCAAAGTGTATGAGTTCTAATGTCTCCGTTGCACGCTGTCCTTTACATTTGAAGGGTAATTTGGTCATTTTACCAAGTAAACAAGACTCATAAGTTCCATAAGGTTCATATTTGAAGGGTCTGAAATACCCATCCTTATGTAGCTTAGTTAATCTTGTTTCATTGATATGACATAATCGACTGTGCCATAGAAGTGATTCATTGAGATTATTCGAGTTAACGTTGTATATATTAGAGGTTGAACATTCTTTGTTAGTTTGTAAGACATAGATACCATTATTCAAAATACCATCTCCATATTTTATTTCATTGAAATAAATAGAACATTCATTACAACTTATTAGGCATGAAAAGCCTTTATTACATAAAGAAGAAATTGAAATGATGTTCTTTACTAGAGAAGGTACATAAACACAATCTTCTAAGTCTAAAACTAAACCATTCGGCAAAACTAATGAATAAGTCCCCACGCACAATGCAGCCAGAGTTTTGCTCTATATTTTACCCATGCAAGTCAACCTCCCAATAACGGAGTCTCCTGCTGTTTCTCAGGCCCTGCACATTGTTACACAAGTGAGTCCCACAACCGGTGTCAAACACCCAAGTAGAAGGTTCAGAGTTTTGAGAATATAGTTCAATCATATACAACATACCTGAAGCATTGGGCTTCTTGGCCTCTTGGGCTTCCCTAGCTTCCTTGGCTTTCAAGGATATGCAGTCTTTCTTCCAATGACCCTTCTTTCCATAAAAGAAACATTTCCCCTTTCCATTTTTCTTCTCCACCTTACCATTGGGCTTTAGGTGATCTGGAGCCTTGGCCTTGCCCTTATTTTTCTTTGGGCCCCGTGACTTCAGGTCCGTACCCGTAAGCATGACGAAGGTTTTAAGCTCCGATTTCAAGTCATTCTCTGCTTGCTTTATCAGATTTTGCAATTATGCTAAAGTAGATTCTTTATAAGACAGATGAAACTACATAATAAAGTTAGAGAAGTCTTTTGGTAAGGACTGAAGAATTTGATCGTGACCTATCTCATGATCCATGATGAATCCGAGGTTGGCCAATTTTTCAATGTGGCCAATCATATTAAGCACATGTCCACTAACAGATCATTCTTTATACCTTGTTTGGAATAAGGCACATGACACTTGGAATCTCACGGTATGAACGGAAGTTGCATACAACTCCTTCAAGTGAAAGATGATGGTTTGAGCATCCATATCTTTGTGAGCTTTCTGAAGTTCGTCCGACATAGAGCCAAGCATTATGAAAACTACTTGCTCATCATCATCGACGTGTTTCTTCCAAGCATCAAATTTATTTTTGTCAGCATCTTCTGCGGGTTCAGGGGGAAATGGTCTTTCAAGAACATAGAAAATATTTTCTTGTCGTAAGACAATTATAAGGTTTCTAAACCAGTCATTGTAGTTGTCCCATTTGAGCTTATGCTCATCAAGGATGGAACGAAATGATATTATGTTTGCCATTTGAATGTTTGTGAAATATTTTAACCCACCTATTAAGAGAGAATGTTAAAATTAGGAATATGTTTTCATTAATGTTTCATAATAACATGGGCTTTTAATTATGAAGTTGCTCCCACTCAATGTTTTAAAATTTTAAGCAAATCGCATCAACCCCAATATGATGGATTTCTTGTGGGCAAGGATCCCATTATCATCATTTCATAACTCTGACTAGGGCCGGTCGTTATAAAATATGATAATTAGGTAGGTTCCCAACCAATTTATGATATAAATCACAATTCCTTGATCATTGGGTTGGCAATCAAACATGCCATAGCTTATGTTAGTCCTTGTGGAAACCCAATATTTTCCACAAGTTATAAGACCATGCCTAAGGATCGTTGCGTCTTTTATCTCAGAAAAGTCAAACCATTGTCAATAGTATGATTTAGGGACAAATTGGTATTGGTCATTCTAGTAAAGCCTAGTCCTGCCAATACGGCTTAAGCCCTTGGGTCTATACTTTACAATGGGAGGCAAATTTTAGACTTAAATTATTATTGATGATTTTAGCAAGTTTAAGTGAATAACTGTCAAATGGATTCCTCCATCGAAAATTCCCCAAAGGGGAGGGTGGAGCGAACTCTCTTAAATACTCTTACCTCTTAGGCTCTTATTGCCTTGGTGACAGGAATAAACAATAGATCCTCCAGATTAGTCCAACACTTTAAATATGCTTTAAGGTAAGCATTGAGTAAATGATTATCTAGATGTCTTCACGGCTTTTCCTTTTGGCTATAAAAAGGTAGTGAGTGAAGGAAGACATCAAATCATTATCTAACTCTAGTAATACCTTTGGTTAAATTAACTTTAGTTTGGAAAGTTTTATTAACGCTTTGGTCACACCCCACTTGTATCTTTTATAATATATTTTATTATAAACAAGTGATTTATATTTATTAGCCTTAAAGTAATAAATCTCTAAGTTCATCATGGAATAATTACTTAGCTAAGGGATAAGCAATACATTCTTTATTTCCTTAGAAAGTCTCTAGATGCTTGCACCCTAAAATAATCATGCCAATTCTAATCATACATAGAATCATCAAGCATATGAGTTTTAATATATTGGAATTATTATAGGCATTAAATAACTTTGATTAATATTTAATTATGATATTGCATTTTATTTTATTCAAATAAATTTACTATTCACGTTTTTTACATATGTGTGAACTTTACATGAAATGTCACAATTCAAATCTTAACCAAATCATGAAAAACTTGTGCCTAAACGTAAGTTCAGGCTGTTATCTTTCCAACGAGCTTTTACACACCCAATTTCGAGTTCAAATGAGAGAGAACTAATCAAAACAAAAAAGACGCTCTTCTACCACTGTTGGGAAGCGGCCGCGAGTGCGCAGCGGAAAATTAAAAATTATGATGCAATTATCCCTTTGCCCAATACCCATTTGTTTTGATTATTCTACAAGCCTAGGCATGTTACTATATATTCTAAGCATAAAAACTCATAAAACATGCAAAGAACATAAATTTAAACATGCTAACTATCATAAGAACTCTAATTAAAAATAAAGAAATAAAAAGACTTACTAGAACCGAAGACTCCTCCAGTCCTCCATCCATTCTACAAGCTTTTCTCGAACTCAGCAAGCTCTTCCACGTTCCAAAGAGCCACCCAAGTGTGTGGCCTCCAAAGGTGCACACACCAAAGCCAAAACTCAACAGCAAGACTACGTCTTGAATGCACGGGTATTTTACCATTGGTGCTAGTGTGGGAACACAGAAACTGGGCGACGCATGCTGTCCTGGGCTCGCGGCCCGGTTGGGAGTACGGAGTAGTCCAAAGGGGACTAAACCGGAGAATAATGAAGTCGCCACCCGGTGTGAGCCGGGACAAAGATTTAAGACCGCACTCACCCCTCACAAGGGAAGACCTCAAACCGTTGGGTTCGGAATGGTCCCTTACTTATGCCACTTGTAATAAAATGATTTGTGCAATAATCTTACCAAGCCTAAGCAACATATTTCCCAGGATAATTTACTCATAAGTTCGCATGCATAGGTACAAAGCTCATATCTAAGTTTACATATAACATAATTTTCATGTTTGCATACAACCTATTTGTATATAATCTATGTCCGAATTCATGCATAAAGATATATTGACATACGGAAGACATACAATCTTACATTGGTAGGCACAGAAGCGAAAACACATAGCATTCATACAAGCATGCATATTAAGGAAAAACACTTAAGCGCATAGAAGAAATAGATAACTAAAGAGGTAATACAAATGCATAAGGTAAAAAGAGATAATTATATGCTAAGATAGACATGTCGTGATGTGATGCAGGAGGACCTGTTTACTGTGGGCGTTCGTGCGGTGTTCGTATATGTGTTCGAATGGTAAACAGAAGGTTCGCGTTCGTATAGCGTTTGATAACGCGTTCGAACGGGACCAGACAGAAAATATGCGTTCGTGTGGCGTTCTGAAACGCGTTCGAATGGGGTTACAGCAACGACCTCGAAAATGGAGTAAACAACATGACACATACATGAACGGATGAATAGATGACATCTAATAAATAATAACGAGCTAAAAGCGCGACAAAGCATCGTTGTAAAGGATTTTAACCTCTCAAAATAGAAGACATTTAATCGCACTTACTAAGCCCAAGCGCAATCAACACAATACATATATAAAAAGTAAAGACAATGATATCGGACTTCGTATACCCGATTGAACACATCTTACATTCAACCGAATATACATCAATCGGCGCGGCGAAGCATCGTGGTAAAGGGTTTTAAACCCTCAAAATAGGGGACCTTTAATCCCACTTACTAAGCCCATGCGCTCGATCACATCATGCATATAAAAATAACATAAAAAATATCGTACTCCGTATACCCGATTGAACACATCTTACATTCAACCGAATATACATCAATCGGCGCGGCGAATCATCTTGGTAAAGGATTTTAACCCCTCAAAATAGGGGACCTTTAATCCAACTTACTAAGCCCATGCGCTCGATCACATCATACATATAAAAATAACATAAATAATATCAGACTTCGTATACCCGATTGAACACATCTTACATTCAACCGAATATACATCAATCGGTTCGGCAAAGCATCATGGTAAAGGGTTTTAACCCCTCAAAATAGGGGACCTTTAATCCAACTTACTAAGCCCGTGCGCTCGATCATATCATGCATATAAAAATAACATGCGGAAATCAAGTAGCGAATAATAAACAAATCAAAACAACATAAAACGAAATATGCACCGTTTACTCAAGTGGTACGTGGAGTTGTATCTCGAGTACAGATCATACTACCGTCCATTCGGAATCGGCTATGAAATTTATGTCCGGGTTTCCATCCTATATACCACGAGAGGCGACACATTTTTCATTTTATTCAAGGGCCACAACATACATCATTTTACAATACATGCATTTTTTATCTATTCAAAGGAAACAACATGCATCACTCCATAATAATCATGCAAACGAAACTCAATAAATAATCAAAATACAACTGAAAACGGATGTGAAAATACCCTCAAGTCTAACCTTTTTTGTCGACTTTCGGACTTGCGTTTCACGGATATCGGAAGGGTCAAAGCTCCTCAACTTTTCTGGTTCACTGGTTTATATTTTACCTCGCTGTTTCGCTGCTCAAGCTACTGTTTTGACTCCGTTTTGCTGCCCGTATTGCTGCCGTATTTTGGTCACTATTTTTGGTGTTTTAGGCTGCTGTTTTGGGTGTTTTTTGGGTGATTCTTGAACTGTTTTATGGACAGTTTTGGGACAATTTCTGGATTGTTTTCAGGGTGCAGTTTCAGTGTTTAGGCAGTGCAGTTTCGGTAATTAGGGGGGGTGCAGTCTCGGTGATGATTGAATACAGTTTAAGGGGTGTTTTAATGGTGGTTTTCGTTCAGTGTTGGTCATTGTTCGGCTGGATGTGTGGCTAGGCTTGAAGCAACATGTTTAGTGGCTGGGACGTGGGGGCAAAGGCTGATGAATTTAGGCAGTGAGGGGCGTTTAATTAAGGATACGTGGGGGCTGTGTTTGCTTTGTTGAAGCGGCAGAGTGCATGTTGTGGCTTAGGTTTATGGTCAGCAGGTGCGTGATGTGCTTACGTGAATTAGCTGAGTGGAGGGCCGCGTGCGAGCTGTGAAGTGAAGGGCGTATATGTTTATTTTGAAGGCAGGTTTGTGGCGTGAGACTAGAGTGTGTGCTGTGTGATTAGGGTTTACTATTTTTGTCTTGTTTTTTAATGTGCCGTGTGAGAAAGATATATGAGTGAGGGGGGTGCTTTACGTGAAGGAGCTAGGGTTTCTTTTCTTTGTGTATGCCGTGTGAGAGAGAGGGGGATGGCTTTGGGAGAGGTTGGTTTTTTTATAGGCAAAGGGGGTAGGGCTACTTCTTGCTTGACAAGGAAGAGATCTTCTCATTAAAGGGAGATATGATTTGGTTTCAAGTAAGGTAAATACAAGATTGAGGGGGGACAAACTTAGGCTTGATTAGGAAGTTAGTATATTTAGTTTGTACAATATTTTAAGTTAGGAATAATATATTTTTAATTAGGAATAATATTTGATTGATTGATTTTAACTTGGTATGATTATATTTCATGTTTTTTTATATTTGGTATATGACTTAATTAATATTTAATTTAATTTGGTATATGTTTTAATATTTTATTTAGTTTGGTATATTATTTAATTAATATTTAATTCAATTGGGTTGTATTTTGAGGGCCTTGGGCGTGTGGGCCAAGTGTGGTGGGCTAGGTGTTGTGTTGGTTTGGTGAGTGGGTTTGGGCCAAGGTTAAATGGTTCTGGGTTTTTTTAGGCCAAATGTGCTTTAAAACGGAGGTCCAACGAGCGAGCTTGGAGCTAAACATGCGGATAAAATTTAACGAAATGCCGATTCCCTTCCGACAACCGTTTCCCGCAACTTACTCGACTAAAAAGGTAGTAACTCCAAATGAGACTCATCATAGGGACTCACATGCAAAATGCAATACCTACAGTCACCCCCACTTTGATGGGACTTGTGCAGTGTGTGACTCTGAACAATCCTATCAAAGTTATGCAATGCATTTCTACTTACCTGGCTCGACAGCTGTTGTTTAACTTACTTGTTATCCTGAGATGCTTTGACCTTTGGGCTTTATTCCCGAACTGTGTTGAGAGAGAGCTTTATTCTCTTGGGCTTTATTCCCGAGCTGTTTTACAAGTGGGCTTTATTCCTCTAGGCTTTGTTCCCGAACTGGTTTGAAAGTGG
This sequence comes from Zanthoxylum bungeanum, assembly GCA_019454045.1. NCBI lineage: Eukaryota > Viridiplantae > Streptophyta > Magnoliopsida > Sapindales > Rutaceae > Zanthoxylum > Zanthoxylum bungeanum. The sequence continues at coordinate 27,894 of SKCR01018955.1, forward strand.
GCTTTATTCCTTGGGCTGTATTCCTGAACCGTGCTGAGAGAGAGCTTTATTCTCCTGGCTGTATTCCCGAACTGTACTGAGAGAGAGCTTTATTCTTCTGGGCTGTATTCCCGGAATGTACTGAGAGAGAGCTTTATTCTCCTAGGCTATATTCCCGAACTGTACTGAGAGAGAGCTTTATTCTCCTGGGCTGTATTCCCGAACCGTGCTGAGAGAGAGATTTATTCCTCTGGGCTGTATTCCCGGAATGTACTGAGAGAGAGCTTTATTCTCATGGGCTGTATTCCTAAACCGTACTAAGAGAGAGCTTTATTCTCCTGGGTTGTATTCCCGAACTGTACTGAGAGAGAGCTTTATTCTCCTGGGCTGTATTCCCGAACTGTGCTGAGAGAGGGCTTTATTCTCCTGGGATGTATTCCCGAACTGTGCTGAATGTGGGCTTTATCCCCGATCTGAGCTGACTGTGGGCTTTGTTCCTGAATTGTACTGAATGTGGGCTTTATTCCCTGATCTGAGCTGACTGTGGGCTTTGTTCCCGAATTATACTGATACGGGCCTCGCCCCAAACTAAAACTGATATGGGCCTCGCCCCTAGACTGATACTGATGTGGGCCTCGCCCTAAACTGATACTGATATGGGCCTCGCCCCCAGACCTTTACTGATATGGGCCTCGCCCCCAGACTGATACTTATATGGGCCTCACCCCCAGACTGATACTGATGTGGGCCTCGTCCCCAGACTTATACTGATATGGGCCTCGCCCCCAAACTGATACTGATGTGGGCCTCGGCCCAGATTGATATTGATGTGGGCCTCGCCCCAAACTGATACTGATATGGGCCTCGCCCCAAACTAATACTGATATGGGACTTGCCCCCATAATGCCATACCCAAAACTCAAACTCAAATGGGCCTCAACCCTGGGATTATTACCCAAATCCGATACTGTGTTTTTTACCGTTTCTGATTAGCTTGTTCTTTGCCGCTTTCTTTTTTCTTCTTCAAAACCTGTGAACACAAAACAAAACAAACACAAAAGGATGCAAAATGTGTTACGTGTATGCATGCATGAATGTTCCTATCCCGTCGGGTTAGGTCTTCTGCCAATTCTATTGGTGACTGCTCAGTCTTCTTTTTCCTCAGGCAAGCCACTGCTTCAATCTGTCTACGTTGATCGACTTGGTGAACTAATTCTCCTCTAAATCAAACAGTCTTACTGTCCTAATTCCCATTACTGAATGGCTATCATGTCTTTTCTGCTTGCTTCTTCCAAAAATTCATCGGGTTCGAAACATCACTGAATTTCATAGTACCCAGGTTGAATGCTTTTCTCAAATATACTCATATTGCAGAAGAGATTCAGCGAAATGAACGTCTTTATTATCATTAAAAAAAATGGTTCAAACATGTAGACTAAATCAATGTCTATGTTAAAAATGCAGGATCAAATAAACTATGAGGAATAACTTCATCATTCGCAACATTGCCTTCTTCCTTGGCCTATGGTTCTTCACTGTTATCCTTTATCTCAATGCAAGAAGCCTGGGTGGTTGAGTGGCTTTATGGTTGAGGGTTCATGTGTGTGTTAGGTTGTTCTTTTTCTGGATTGGGTATTTTATGGGTGTCAATGAGGTTTTGGACTTCATGCCTAAGGCGGATACAGTTGTCGGTGTCATGGCATTTTTCTTGATGGAAGTAACAATACTGGTTTAGGTTGAGGTACTGTGGTACAGGGTTCGGAAATGGCCTAGGTTCCAAAGGTTTTAGAAGTCCTTGCATTTTCAGTTTCTCGAACAGATTTGACAAAGGTCTACCAAGATTGGAGAATTGCATGTTCTTGACGGTAGCGACCTCGGCAGTAGCGGGCTTGGTCTCAGAAGGCCCCCCAAAATTTCTTCTATTCTGGCCATAAACCTTTCTGTTTTCAGCCTCCTCTTCTTCAATATCCATAACAGTCTCTCTCAACTGTCGGAAATCAGTAATCATGGAGGTCATCCTCCTCAGCTTACCATAAATAGAGGGCTTGGTGCCCTTGATAATCATCTTAATTTGGTCTTTCTCTGAAGGCTGAGTCTGCATTTTCAAAAGACGGCTTCTCTAGCGATCCACATACTCTTTGAACTTTCCTCTGGCTTCTGCTTAGTGTTCTCCAAATCACGGAGTGACAAGTCAATCTCTAAGTCTGTAACATACTGCTTCAGAAAAGCATCAGCTAGTTCCCTCCAATCTTCCTTAACCTTCTTCTCAAGGCTATGATACCAAACCACAGGTCCCCTCGAGTGACATCCCAAACATCTTTTGGACTTGGCGCTGTGATAGGCCCACTGAACTAATGACTGAGACATATTGCTGCAGATGGACTCTCAGGTCTCCATTCCCATTAAACTTGGCCATGTCGGGCATTTTAAACTGAGCTGGCAGCTGTTCTCCGAAGGTCATTGCCTCATAATCTAACAACTCTTCATGTTTACCCCTCATTTTGCGGGTAACTGTTTCAACCTGATCCCGAAGCTTCTGAAATTCTGCCTGAGACCCAATCACTCTGCCTGTTGCATACTCTGCCATGTCATCATCAAAAGTGGGGATATCATCCCCCAACCCATTCGGAGGCTCCTCGCGCCTCATATTCTCATAATTTCCCCCAGCACGGGGTACAGCCATATTTGCCATGGCGGTAGTCAAGGCTTGCAACTATTCGGTAATCTTGGCGAAACCATTTTCCAACCGATCTATCCGAGATACCTCGTTATCGGATGTACTCATATCTTTTACCAGTCTTTTAGTGAGTCTTCACTCTTCCCCAACCCAACGGGAATCTATGATGGCTTTTAGACACAGAGGGTGTTAACAGGATATATGTATGCATGAGATGAATGAGATGCATGCGATACAAGGAAGGAATATCAACTCATTAAAATCTTCATACAAATCGGCCCATCATCATTTTAGAAGCTTTTGGGCTAACTGTCATAGGAGTGAACTCGTCCCAGTTTAAATGGCCCAACAAGTTCACATCTCATGGCAAGAAGTCCAACTGTATCCAAATGATAATGCTCCCAAACACAAACATACAATGGCCCATTGGCGTTTTAGAAGCTTTTGGCCCAATCATCGTAAGATACGTTCTTGTCCTAGTTTAAATGGCCCAACAAGCCCATACCTCATGACAAAAGGTCCGAATGGATCCAAACGGAAATGTTCCCAAACACAAGCATACATAAATAATTTCTAGAGAGTGGCCCATCAACATTTCAGAAGATTTTGGCCTAATTGTCATAGGATACGAACTCGTCCCATTTTAAATGGCCCAACAAGTTCGTATTTCTGACAAGAAGCCTAACTGCATCCAAATGAGGATGGTCCACGAGCACAAGGAAATAGTTGCTATAGGCCATACAATTCCGGTCTACGTGTGGGTTTGCGGGAGTGTAGACAAAGACTCTCGCTAGCGAAGGATTACCCATAACTAGGTCTCCCCACTCAAGGGTTCGAGCGACCAAGTGAGCGCACCTTTTTTATACCTTACAGTACGTGCAACGAGTTATGGTGTGTGACTGACTGTCAGATGGATTTACCATTGTAGATTCCCCAGAGGGAGGGTGGAGCGAGGCTCTCTTAAGTAACCTAGCCTCTTATGCTCTTATCGCTTGGTGACAGGAATAAACAACAAGTCCTCCAAATTAGTCCAACACAATAGGCTACAAGTAGATGATTATCTAGGTGTCTTCACAACTTTTCCTTCTAGAAAGGTAGTGAGTGAAGGAAGACACCAAATCATTACCTAGCCTTAAAGGTGCCTTTGATTAAACCCCTTTTAACCCACAGTAGACACGGTTAATTAAAGCACAAATCATAATATTACAAGACATTATTTTGGGGCCGATTCTCTATCCCCAGTGGAGTCGCCAGACTGTGGGAACACAGAAACTGGGCGACGCATGCTGTCCCGGGCTCGCGGCCCGGTTGGGAGTACGGAGTAGCACAAGGGGGACTAAACCGGAGAATAATGGAGTCGCCATCCGGTGTGAACCGGGACAAAGATTTAAGGCCGCACTCACCCCTCGCAAGGGAAGACCTCAAACTGTTGGGTTCGGAATGGTCCTTTACTTATGCCACTTGTAATAAAATGATTTTTGCAATAATCTTACCAAGCCTAAGCAACATATTTCCCAGGATAATTTACTCATAAGTTCGCATGCATAGGTACAAAGCTCATATCTAAGTTTACATATAACACATTTTTCATGTTTGCATACAACCTATTTGTATATAATCTATGTCTGAATTCATGCATAAAGATATATTGACATACAGAAGACATACAATCTTACATTGGTAGGCACAGAAGCGCAAACACATAGCATTCATACAAGCATGCATATTAAGGAAAGACACTTAAGTGCATAGAAGAAATAGATAACTAAAGAGGTAATACAAATGCATAAGGTAAAATGAGATAACTATATGCTAAGATAGACATGTCGTGATGTGATACAGGAGGACCTGTTTACCGTGGACGTTCGTGCGGCGTTCGTATACGCGTTTGAATGGTAAACAAAAGGTTCGCATTCGTATAGCGTTTGATAACGCGTTCGAACGGGACCAGATAGAAAACATGCGTTCGTGTGGCGTTCTGAAACGCGTTCGAACGGGGTTACTGCAACGACCTCAAAAATGCAGTAAACAACACATACATGAACAGATGAATAAATGACATCTAATAAATAATAACGGGCTAAAAGCGCGGCAAAGCATCGTGGTAAAGGATTTTAACCTCTCAAAACAGAGGACCTTTAATCGCACTTACTAAGCACATGCGCAATCAACACAATACATATATAAAAAGTAAAGACAATGATATCGGACTTCGTATACCCGATTGAACACATCTTACATTCAACCGAATATACATCAATCGGCGCGGCGAAGCATCGTGGTAAATGGTTTTAACCCCTCAAAATATGGGAGCTTTAATCCAACTTACTAAGCCCATGCGCTCGATCACATCATGCATATAAAAATAACATAAATAATATCAGACTTCGTATACACGATTGAACACATCTTACATTCAAGCGAATATACATCAATTGGCGCGGCGAGGCATCGTGGTAAAGGATTTTAACCCCTCAAAATAGGGGACCTTTAATCCAACTTACTAAGCTCATGCGCTCGATCACATCATACATATAAAAATAACATAAATAATATCAGACTTCGTATACCCGATTGAACACATCTTACATTCAACTGAATATACATCAATCGGTTCAGCAAAGCATCGTGGTAAAGGGTTTTAACCCCTTAAAATAGGGGACCTTTAATCCAACTTACTAAGCCCATGCGCTCGATCACATCATGCATATAAAAATAACATGCGGAAATCAAGTAGCGAATAATAAACAAATCAAAACAACATAAAACGAAATATGCGCCATTTACTCAAGTGGTACGTGGAGTTGTATCCCGAGTACAGATCATACTACCGTCCATTCGGAATCGGCTATGAAATTTATGTCCGGGTTTCCATCCTATATACCACGAGAGGCGACACACTTTTCATTTTATTCAAGGGCCACAACATAAATCATTTTACAATGCATGCATTTTTTATCTATTCAAAGGCCACAACATGCATCACTCCATAATAATCATGCAAACGAAACTCAATAAATAATAAAAATACAACTGAAAACGGATGTGAAAAATACAATCAAGTCTAACCTTTTTTGTCGACTTTCGGACTTGCGTTTCACGGAGATCGGAAGGGTTAAAGCTCCTCAACTTTTCTGGTTCACTGGTTTACATTTTACCTCGCTGTTTCACTGCTCAAACTACTGTTTTGACTCCGTTTTGATGCCGTGTTTTGGTCACTATTTTTGGTGTTTTAGGCTACTGTTTTGGGTGTTTTTTGGATGATTCTTGAACTGTTTTATGGACAGTTTTGGGACAATTTCTGGACTATTTTCAGGGTGTACTTTCAGTGTTTAGCCAATGCAGTTTCGGTAATTAGGGGTTTGCAGTCTCGGGGATGATTGAATACAGTTTAAGGGGTGTTTTAGTGGTGGTTTTCGGTCAGTGTTGGTTCATTGTTGGGCTGGACGTGTGGCTAGGCTTGAAGCAACGTGTTTAGTGGCTGGGACGTGGGGGAAAAGGCTGATGAATTTAGGCAGTGAGGGGCGTTTAATTAAGGATACGTGGGGGCTGTGTTTGCTTTGTTGAAGCGGCAGAGTGCATGTTGTGGCTTAGGTTTATGGTCAGCAGGTGCGTGATGTGCTTACGTGAATCAGCTGAGTGGAGGGCTGCGTGCGAGCTGTGAAGTGAATGGCGTATGTGTTTATTTTGAAGGCAGGTTTGTGGCGTGAGACTAGAGTGTGTGCTGTGTGATTAGGGTTTACTATTTTTGTCTTATTTTTGAATGAGCCGTGTGTGAGAGATATATGAGTGAGGGGGTGCTTTACGTGATGGAGCTAGGGTTTCTTTTCTTTGTGTATGCCGTGTGAGAGAGAGAGGGATGGCTTTGGGAGAGGTTGGTTTTTTATAGGCAAATGGGGTAGGGCTACTTCTTGCTTGACAAGGAAAAGATCTTCTCATTAAAGGGAGATATGATTTGGTTTCAAGTAAGGTAAATACAAGATTGAGGGGGGACAAACTTAGGCTTGATTAGGAAGTTAGTATATTTAGTTTGTACAAAATTTTAAGTTAGGAATAATATATTTTTAATTAGGAATAATATTTGATTGATTGATTTTAACTTGGTATGATTATATTTCATGTTTTTTTATATTTGGTATATGACTTAATTAATATTTAATTTAATTTGGTATATGTTTTAATTTTTTTATTTAGTTTGGTATATTATTTAATTAATATTTAATTCAATTGGGTTGTATTTTGAGGGCCTTGGGCGTGTGGGCCAAGTGTGGTGGGCTAGGTGTTGTGTTGGTTTGGTGAGTGGGTTTGGGCCAAGGTTAAATGGTTTTGGGTTTTTTTAGGCCAAATGTGCTTTAAAACGGAGGTCCAACGAGCGAGCTTGGAGCTAAACATGCGGATAAAATTTAACGAAATGTCGATTCCCTTCCGACAACTGTTTCCCGCAACTTACTCGACTAAAAAGGTAGTGCCTCCAAATGAGACTCATCATAGGGACTCACATGCAAAAATGCAATGCCTACAGCTAGCCTAGGCAAAAACCTCAAAACTTTTAATTTGAGATTCCTCTAGTCAATTAGACTTAAGGATCCTCAAAATCAGTGGCTTACTCTTAAAATTTAGAGTTTCTCACTTATATAAACCCAAGATATGAATGGTTTTGGTGTAAAAATTTGTAAAGAATTCTTTGGGTTTATATAGGTGCTCCAAAGACAACAAAAGTAATTAAGAATCCGTTGTGGGGATAAATGCTAATTAAATCTTAGTCATTGGATCTTAATATAGTGGTTTAATGAGATTATAAAACCCTAATAAGAGTTTGGGCCGAATTGGAATTCAAAACAAATAAAAAAAACGTAGATTTTTTTTTTGTTATTCATTTTTCCAATTCCCAAAGTGCCTCTATCGTCATTCACCAATCCCTAAGCCACTTTGGAACCTCATAAATGATCTGTTCAATAATTAAACACATTGAACCATTTATGAACAATTCCTACAGCAATCATATATGCTGTTAAATTTGTACTATGCACTGTTAACCGTTGATTTCGACTTTGTTGTGTGTGACCTTTTGGGTTCCCCTCAAGTTGGACATGAAATGAATCATGATAATTTAATCGAACATAAATTATCCTCCGATCAGATGGTCTTTCGATTTCAACGACCAAGGTTGACATCTAGCAACATGCCAAGACCCCCAAATGAGAAGGAAAGATATATACCCATTTTGTATGCGATTTACATATGATACGGTCTCTCGCCTCACTGTATCCCCACCGTTTGACTTAGGGTATGGAAAGTGTCTACCTATATAGTCAAAGGTATGATATTGATAGTGTCATGAATCGTGCTAACCCAAGAATCTCACATGAATCTTCCGTTGTGGCCACAGTCTCAAGCACTGATCACACATATCAACCCGTGAACTGGAATACTACTCTTATAAGAAAATATTATCCGAGAGAGTGGTGATTCTCTGTTGTATATTTACAAACTTCATGTGTTCTTCAAATGACCAATCATACCCTTATGACCGGATCTTTTGAACCGGGGAATGAGAATGTCAAAGTTATTTTATCCACACATAAGATTGTAAAGACCTCAAGTCTAAGGACTAGTCATACAATCGATACATGAAAGTTCTCACAGACACATGGGATAAACACTCCATGTGAAAAATTTCGGCGGTCGGTTCGATGGATACGAGCAACTCATGCATCCATGTGATACACCAAACGGACGGATCTCCGCTAGTCGCCTATGAGATCGGCTACCCCACTTAAGGGCGGATCATATCATCATGCTAGTCTCTCCGCTTTGTGAATGCCCAGATTATTCACAAAACTATGACTATGAATGTTTGAGAGTAATGATTCTCATAAGGCGTGGAAGCTATCATCTTATTACTCCAAGGGTTTTATTACAATGTGTGATGATTCATATAATTTATGTAAGACACGTATAATAAAGAATGTCATTTTATTAATTAATGAAAATATTGTAAATCCATGTACATATAGCCCATCCACAAGTTGGATATAGGGCATATCCCTCACATATTCATGAAAGTGGATAAATAAAAAAGAGATTATCAAAACTGAAAGATTATTCTGAACTTTTGGTAAGGGTTACACGGATAACAAATCCACTAATACGTGATCATATGGCTAATAACATTTCATGCATGAACAGAATGGTCATAATAGACATATCATGATAACCAGAGTGTTACACAATATGTTGCAAGAACTATATTGTACTTATTTTTTCTAAAAAAATTATCAACAAACAACCTCTAATTAGATGAAAAAATAGATAACAAATTGAAAATATAATTCGAATTTTTTGGACTCTGAACTCGACACAGATGCCAAGATTGAACTGAGACTCCAAACCCAACCCAATTCAAATTTTTACATATTTTGGACTTTAAACCCGTCCCGATTGGAATATATCATCACCGGCCCGAACCCACCTTCCCTAATTACATGATGCAAAACCATTAAAGGCTAATGCAAATTCTACACCCATGTATGAGATTTTCAACAGATCAAGATTATCCTTGCAATCTTTGTAATTATTCCTAATAAAAATGTACGGTGAAAGTGAAATTGAATGAAATAATAGTAGGAATTAATTTTGGGAAATTAATAAAATTAGTCCAAAAAACTTTGTCATTTTCCAAAATAAGTCAAAATATTTGCATATTTCTAAATGATCTAACTTCTCCGAAATCCAACTTCTTTGATGTCTACCCCGTGTTCTCCGAAGTCTTAATTTTTTTTTAATTTAAAACATCGAAGATCTGAAGAATTGACTTCAGATCTCCGAAGAATTGACTTCCAATCTCCGAAGTTTTAATATTTTTTCAATATAAAACTTCAAAAATCTGAATAATTGACTGCAGATCTGTGAAGTTTCAAAAAATATAAATAGTCGAGGTCTACGAAGTGAACAAAATACGATAGAAAATCTCCGAGTTATTCGTTATTTCTTAGGACCTCCGAAGTTGTCTCTGAAGTACTTAGGATTTCCAAACTCTTAATTGAATTCAATGGCTGGTCTTGTTCCTTATTACTTCCCCGACTTGGTTGGAGAACACGACCTATTGTTGGGGTACAAGCAGTAGTTATAGAAGATATAGCCTGATATGGAAAAATTGACCTATTGTGCGAGATGGGATGAGACAACTTTTTTACTTTAGATGTCTCAGTTTATGGTCAATTATGTCAAATTTTCATCAATAATATCGATCGAGAATCAATCCGGAGGCACCCATTTTAGTTTTCAACTTGGTTTTTCGTGCAGATATTGGATATTACATCCAACCTGACATGTGAAATCTTAGGGTGCCTGATTGAGGAGGAAATGCAAATTGGGCCCAATGATAGCCGGTAGTAAAAAACATGACTTGATCAGATAGCTGTCATAGATAAGGTGGTGGGACCGAGGCTCACGGAGAGGGAGCGCTTCTTGTTTTATTATGGGTGATTGCACGCGTTGAAACAGAGGCACATCATGCTAGGCATTCAGCCTATAGAGGATGTCATTCAGTTGATAATCGTGTCGCATATCGGTCACACGGATGAGGTTAATATTTTAGACATCATCTTGCTAGACATTATACTTCAGGTAAGAAAATATTATACTAATTAATTAATTTATATTTTATATTATAGACAATTCCTAAAAATTATTTTATTTTCACAGGGCCGTAAGGTGGATATAAAAAACCCTTATTATAAGTATTGGTTTCAGGTTCAAGTCCATAGTAAGACATGAACTCCCAAGACATAGTCATAACCCAGCTCTTGCATCATTTCGAGCTCAATTTGGATGAAGAGATAGCATCATTTGAGCATCTGAATATCATTAACCAAGATTCATGCGACGAATGAGCTTCTATTGCACAGATGCAGACGATGTTTTCATGATAGGAATAACAAAATGACTTGTATATTTTGTTGACAAAGTGATTCATTCATTTAATTCTTTTTTTATTTGTTTAATAATTCGTCGTGCTACGTCGAACCAGGCATCACAAGTTGATCCTCCTCCCCGTCACCCTTCAGTAGGCTCAGATGTCACTGGGTAATCTCACGCTTCTCATCCTGTAGCTAATGGTGATCATATAGTCACTTTGTTACGTGATCGCATCATTGTGATAGAGGAGAGTCAGACGAGGATCAAAAGAAAGAATTGAAGATCAACATAAGGGAATGAAAAGCATATTAGATTAGCGTTAGAACTTATGATGAGGATGTTAGCTGAAAGAGATTCTGAACCTGATGATGTACTGGCTAACAATATTTCTGATGATTTGTAATTATATATTATTTTCATTTTAATGTATATTTAACTGTTTTTATTTTATTTATCAATATGATTTTTACATATAAGTACAAAAATAAAAAAAAAATATTACAAAACATATAAAATATTGTATGAAAAATAAATAAATAACTACAAATTATATATTGTAAATAAAATAATAAAATAATAAATAAAAAATATTAAAATTTTAGAGATCTGAAGCTAAATTGGTTCTTCTAAAAACTTCGGTTTGGATCTTCAAAATTTTAAATAAAAAAAAAATTAAAATTTCTGAGAACACGAGATAAACTGCAGAGAAGTTAGATTTTTTCAAGTTTACTACGAAGAAGTTGGACATTTTAACCAAACACATAGATTTTTTTTTACTAAATTTGTAAATTTCCCTTTAATGTCATTCCAAATCAGACAGGAATCAAAGAGTTCTCTCAATAAACATTAAAACTCCCAAATGCTCAATTCTTGTTCGGTACAACCAATCCCATCCTAACAACCTTATATCTCCCACCATAACAAAACTCTACTACTTGTGATTTTTCCCTCGGACACCACCGGCATTGTTCCCTCCCGCCGCCGCCTGCGCAGCCTTTTTCCCCGCTTTTCCTTTAAGACCTTCGCGTCTCTGCATATCGTAACATCCAAATACAAAAATTAATAACAATATTAGAATTAAAAAAAAAAAAGACAAAGGAAAAACATTTGAACCTTTCACGGCGTTGCTTGGGAGTCAAGCCGTCATCTTTGGGCTGCCTAGCCTTGTGGCCAGCACGAGCTTGAGCCCTTTCACGGTCTCACTCTCTTTGATTGCCGCGTTCACTTCAGTTAAAGACAAACAAACAAATAAATAATATCTCTGTTGACGGCTGGTTTTCGTCTCAGGGATAATAATGAAATATTATTCCGGGATAGCCTTCCTTCAACAGTGAATTTGTTTGGTTATGGAAAACCAAAAGAAAACTTTGATAGAAAGAGGTAAAACACTCAGATTGACATAGAGAGTTAACGTGGTTCGGCGGATTGAATCCAACCTACGTCCACGGGCACAAAACAGATGGGTGTTTTATTACTGAAATATGCTCGGCCGACTTATTTTGTGGTCGGTCAGTGTGAAAACTGTCTTTTGAGTTTACAGAGTGATTCAAATTCTTCCTTTTTTATCTCTTTTGTAAGTGGCTAACTGACTTTTCTACTTTTTCTAACAAAATCTGCCCAATCTTACAAATGTATTCCCCTCTCCTATTTATACTAAAAAGAGGCGGTTCTACGCCCCTTCTAGTGGACACTGCCCATGTGAACTTATTAATGGGATTCCTTCCCCCAATGCCACTTGGCCGAAAATATATTGTTTTCATCATTACCATGCCTCATCATCTTATCTCGTAAGGATAGTGTCCCATCACCTTATCCAATAAGGATGAGGCGGTGGAAAATATCTTGTTATCTGCTCGGCCTTCATGAGGTCGGTCCCAACGATCTTCTTACATGAGAGAAACTGCTTCCGATCTGATGGTATCCGACTAGCCGTGCTGAAGTGGTCGGCCATTGTTATGTTATATAGTCGGTACCATCCTTATGGTCGGGTCGGCATTAAGGATCTTAATCAAAAAGGAGTTACCATTTCTACCATTGTCGCACTGTTCAAATGCCTTGGTGTTTGAAAATACCTCCAACAATCTCAAATTCAAATCAAATGTTGCTGCCATTATCCATTTGGTTGCTTAGAAAATCTGACCGAAAATGTTCAATTTTCTCTCAATAACCAAAAAGACAAATATAAATTAGGAAAAAAAATAAATAAATAATTAAATTAGCTGAGAATAGAAGAAACAAACGGATGGATGAAAGGATATGAGTCATTGTTGATTATCAAGACGCTGAAAACAACAACGGGAAATAGAAAGCCTTGATCTGACAATTCAAACAACTGATGACTCATCAGTAAATAATTTTACAAATATTTTTTTGTAGAATAGGAAAATCAGTAAAAGAATAGAGGTAAAAAAGGTAACTCACCTTAATAGAAGCAAATAACTGCTCAGATCGGAGAGAGTCGGTTGTCATGGTAAGAGACGAGAGGAGGAAGCAAGGAATTTTTAAAGGAAACAAGTCAATCAGTATAAGAATCGAGAAGCCGCGAATATTCACTCCCAAGCAACGTGTCCAAAAATAATTTTTTAAATCTTGTAATTTTTAAAACGAATAATTTGATTTATGTCGTTAATATATATTGTGGTGATCCACACATTTTTAAAGCTAATTTTATCAATGACTCAGATCATTAGATCTCACGCATCTTGATGTCTCCGATTTCTTCGAAGACCTAGAGAGAAAGATTGATCACCTAATTGGCGATGGAAAATTCTATTGTGATTGAAATTTAATTGTTATCTTTATTTTATGAATGGTTTAGGACCTAAATCTATTGAACTCTATTTAGCATTTCATTTTATTAAAGTTTTATTTGAATATTTTTTTGTCATATCAGATCAGTTTATTTTATATCTTTTAATTTTGATGTCTAACATGATTTTTTTTTATACATATATGGATCTTATAAATAGATTGTATGTTCTGTAAAATAAATGTGGAGATATATGTTTGGTTGACAGTGTAACTATTAAGGTTGGTGCTCCGAGTGCCAATCCGGATCGTATTTATGTCCGATTCATTAATACGAGCGGTTCAATTTTCCATAATATTACTAATTTTACTGGTAGCACCCTTGTCTTTTATACACTTATTTGATCTAGATTGAAACTGAATCTGGTTCAGTGATACGTGTATATTAGACAAAGACCCTAGGATTTACAGTATAGTGCGCAGTTACAACGTAGTTTGTAATTGACATTGGGAAGCGCACTATTAGTTGTATATCCTTAAATAAATTTCGTGGTCAAGATTTACTAACACTGGTCGGTTAGTAAAATCCGCAAAGACCAATACATGTCGTATATCGTGAGACTCGTATTGACATGTAGGTGTTTATTTGATAAGACACTGAACGACTCACTGAAGGTTTCCTAATAGATGGTACACTAACGTCAAAAGGAACCTTCTCGAGTTGAGCGAGCATAGTGGTTCTTCGACTTGAGATACCACCGTGGATATATGAGCTATCCTCCACACTTTGATGGCAGTCACATCAACTATCTAACCATGATCAGACCTCCGCATGTTCGTTGGGTGTGGACTGATGCTCATGATATCATATGCGTATCAAGATAGGATCTGTCAATCCTGTGTACAGGGCATAGGCCTCCTCACGTTTTTACGATCTAGTAAATCCATGGCCGTGGTATAACTTCGGAAATCAGTTCCGAGTGTTATTTCGTGAACGTAAATTTAAAGTCAATTGTATTATACCGAACGGATTTGACGTTCTCGTCTATATCCCATGTATAATACGGATGGCCTGTGACGGAGGGATTATACGTATGCAGTGACCTCGGCTTGCATAGTTTAGCGAGATTATTTATGGTCATCATAATCCATGAGTGGGTGGATTATGGACACGAAATTGGATTTCGTGACGGATAAACCTAAACTTAGAGAGTCCCACAATATGAAATGTACTCGTTGAGCACTTGGGCAACTCGATATGAATAATACAGATTATTCATAATACTTCACCGGAATAAAATGAGTTAATTCGAATTGTTTAATCGTTAAACGATAACACATACAATTAAGGGATTTTGTCCGCTAATAATTATTGTGTATTTGTATTTGATACATAATACGATTAGATACACATTAATTATTCATCAAATGAGATTTTGACACATGCCATGAATATATGTATTTATTATTTAATGTAAATAAAATACATATATTTGTGTTAATTAATTATTTTATTATTTAATACTTAAATAATTAAATAATTGAATTTTCCAACCTTATCCAATTGTCATTATGGATGTGATACATGGTAACAAATAATTGGAACACTTGGCATGAGTTGGATTTCACTTTATTATGTCCTAATTTGATTGGCTAAAATAAAGTGAAATTGTTTTTAATTTGATTAAAAAATAAAAAGACAAAATTGCTCCATTTTGATCACTAGTTTCGGTCAACAAGGGTTTTAAAATGAAAATTTTTTTTCACTCTCTTGTTGTCTTCAACAATGTCGAGAACCCCAAATGGAGAACATGAAAAATGGGTTTTATTCAAGCTTGATGATTCAAGCTTATAAGTAAAGAAAATCAAGAAAAGGGTTATGGAATTTTGGAGTTTTAAAATGTAATCTTCAAATCCCTAAAGCTTTGAAATTTATTTCTAGTTTCTTGATTTCTTATAATTGTTCTAGGGATTCTTAGCTTATAATATTTGGGGCTTTTGGTTGTTGATGGTTGAATGGAAGTTGTTGAGCATGTGTGAATTGAAATTTGTGAATATTATCGTAATATTATGCCAATTTATTCAATTGTTGAATTGTTACCATTCTAGAGTTATTGATCCACTCTAAATAGCTTAGAATTGTTCTTGGGTTGTTCATATGTGGTGGGACTCATTTGGTGATTGATTAATTTGATTAATCTTGTGATAAAATTGGATTTAAGCATGAAAAGGGGACTGTTTTAACTTACTGGTCAGACCTGGCAGTAATTCTGATTTGGTGATGAAATTATAGTCTTTAGAATATTTTGGATGTAATTTGGGTGTTGGCACAATTGCCAAAAAGTATTTCCGACTTGAAATAAGCGAAAACGGCCAAAAACGACGTTATCGGGTGGATTTTGAGCCAACCAGGTGACGGCTGTCCAAACAGTAAATCTGTCACTGTTCGGGCAGCCCATGAACTGCCCTGACACTATTGGATCTGACCTGGGCAGTTTCCATGAGTGTCGGGTGGTCGGTTCGGTCAAAAACATATTTTAGGCCATTTTACGGAAAAACGATTTTCGTAAAAGTTTCGCGAGTTTTCAACTTTGTTTATGTTAATATTTGATATTGAATAAATAAGTTTAGGTGAAATATGAATAAATTATTTATATTAAATATTGAATAATTTATTTGGTATTTTGAAAAAGTTTTAAAATACGATTTCGCCCGAACCCGCGCTTCCGCTGCGCCTCATCGCCCAAAACCCCAACAAAAATTGGTATCAAAGCGAGTCTGATGCTTCATCCATTATATTATTCATGTTTGATATTAGATATATAATCCAATTTTAATGTTCGCACATGCTAGAAATCTAGATATGTTTCTTAACTGTTCGGTTCTACGCTAACGAATATGTAACAGAAATTTAATTCTTAAATTGAGTGATATGTAGAATTGAAATGTTTAGAAAATGATTTAGATTAAAATTTTGCATTTGATGTAGATTAAAACTTCCATAGGAAAATCCCCACTTTTAAATATTGTTGCAAAGTAACATGTATTGGATACATGTTTTTTGGTCCGTCTTGTCAGTACGGTTTATGGGTATTTTTCTATAAGTGCATCCGAGATCGTGCCAAAGCTGTGAGGGTGTAGTTATAGGATTGTTATCCATACCGGTTGTATATTGATATTGGACAAATTCAAGTGAAAGTGGAAATCCTGAACGTGCCAAAGCTGTCAGGACTATACCGGTAGCTTGAGTATGTCATTGACAAGTGTAGCCTTGATACGCCTCCCTGTGAACGTGCCAAAGCTGTCACAGCGAGAAACGGTCAGGACCAAAACCAGGAGTCACTGGCGAGTGATTGACAATGAGTTGTCTACCTAATGAATATACGTAGGCGAGAACGTGCCAAAGCTGTGAGTCGAAATATATTCATGGGATCCTACTCTCACTATGGAATTCGATTTGATTATTGAATTCCCGTTGTCCGTTCGGGATTACGGTATTACGTAAAGTAGTGAGAGACACTGCTGAGTTTAAAATCCATAACTTAAGCAGTGTATAATATTTTGGAATTTACTGCTTTCGTTTTCCTTTAATCTATACTGTTTATAGATTTATGCTTCTAATTCACTGCATGTCTATTATTTGAATAGGTTTTCTGACTTTACCTATGGTTGCGTAGTTCTAGAATAGGTTCTAGAATGACAGTAGACTTAGATATTGTTAGATTAATTGAAACCATCGGGAACTGTTGTTCTGATTTTCTTGAAAATCAAGATGATTTGTGACTTAGTTACTAAGTCACGATTAGGTAATCTAAATAGATATCTGGTTTAGGATATATTACTCTAGTTAGAAGTGTTTCTTATGCAGTAAGAATTGACACGAATCAGTTCATGTCTCGAGATTCTTGACTGGCATTAAGAAAACCCCTTAAGTATTTGTTTGTCTTATTATGACGTTTCTTGGCTTTAGTGACTTTTAGAAGTCACGTGTCTGACACAATTTGTTAATCGATTATTTGCAAATGTTGTGAATAATTGAACGCAAATTATAAAGCTTAAGAAAGGAGATACGTATAGTTGTGTATAGAGAATATCGATTCTCGCAATACGACAACTGTAGGTATTGGATACCAGATCTCCTGTCTAGTTATTTAAAATAATGTTTAATAATTGTTTTGATATTTGATATCAGAACTTGTGACTATTGGATAGTTACTTGTTCTGTATAAACAGTTGTTACATATTTTAAAGCGACTAGTAGTGTCATTAATGAAAGATAAGCATTAAGAAGAATATTCGGTAAAATAAATAACTTAGAACTATGCTTTATGAGATTTTATCGTAAAAGCATCATATGCTTGTTCCATATGGTAAAGGATGGTCTGATATGAGATCACACCATATATCTTTATCCGTTTAATGAATATTGTATTCAGGAAGTGATTAAATCTCATTTAACCAATGATTGTCATTGGACCACGGATTTATTAAACTAATACATTGGATGTATGTAGTTTAATGAATTAAAAATTGACTTGTATAGTTTTCTTTGCTTCGTAACTCAGTTAATGAATTGTCATGACTTAGTTACGTGTTTCTAATAGAGAACATGTTGAACATCTTGAATTGTTCAAGAACTGTCAATATGTTTTTAATGAAACTTGGATAGAATATTTTGAATAGTTCAAAGATATTCTATCTGTAGTGTTGAAAACTGTATCTTTAGAAATTCATTACACGTCTTTGAATTGTTCGGAGATATTTGATATGATCAAACGCATGAATTTAAGGCGATTAGTTCTGTAGTTATTTAATGAATGTGATTCTTACTCAATATTAAACTTCCGCGATTCCATTTTGATGGAATTGGTCAGTGGGAGTTATTGAATCTTATATGATTTAATTCAATGATATTGAGTGTTACTGAATTGGTTTTCAATACTCTTAGGGTTATGCTCCAATAACGCTAATTCATCTCTTTAATTAATGTTTCATTCGTTCCTACAGTTACATATATGATATGTATCCTAGAAAATTCGAATCTTGAAAAGTTTGAGATTTGAATCTTTCTTTTATATAATGGTTATATAATTGAAAGTACTTGTGCCTCGGAGATCGAGTGAATCATTTATTCTATTTAATGGAATATTGTATTATGTTTGATAGAGTATATTTTCTACGATCCCGAGTAATAAAATTATTTTGTTACTTGGTGGTTAACATTGGATGTTGACGATTGTATAAAGACTTGACTTGGTGAAGTCAAATGAGAGAGTGATAGACTGTGATGGAACTACATAATTAATAAGATGAAAATACCCTTAGACATCTTCCGTATAAGTGTAATAGGATGTCAGAATTGTTTACAAAGTATTTGATACTTAATGATTCTGTTGTTTTCTTATCGAAGAAAATTATCCTATGACTTATAGTGGGAGCAATATTTGATATCGAATTCAGAAATTAGCATTGAACCATAGATCTAAGATTGTTCATGGCTTACTACGATCAAGTTTTGAACTTGATTAAGTTTTCGTTATGAATAGTTCATAAAATGTGAAAATTGTGTACGCAGCAAAAGTAATGTGAGCTCGATAAAGGTTTGACCTTTATAGTATGACAGTGAGAAAGGTTATGCTCAGTATTCTATTGTAGATTCTGAGGAAGCTTGTCTCTTGTCGCACTGATTGGACAATTAAGGATCTGTTGGTTAATGTTGATATTAAACCGTGATTTTTGGCTAAAGAATACAAAATGGCGTTCTTAAGTGATTTCTTCGAATGAGAGATCCGTTGTGATTTCTTTTTTTGAAGAGTTCATTTTAGAATGGCCCTATAGTTTATATTCTGCTAAGATCACAGTTTGATATACTAGCTTATAGAGCCTATTGTAGACTCATATAAGCTTTCCGGAAAGTCATCTTCTCTGATTTTGATACAGTCAGATTGTCTAGTTTTATCGAAGTATGGAGAATACGTAATTGTCAGTAGGGTCAGTAGGAGCGTACAAATTTCTTTCTAGTATTACATATCCTGAGTCTCCTTTTCTCCGTGGAAGTAGTGTGAGTAGTCTCTGTTATATTTGATATATAAAGTTTTATATTAGATATAAAACTGAGAGACTAGTGATAAACTCTTATTAGTCGCATATTATATATGATCTAATAAAGGACACGGCAAGACTATCTGTATGACAGTTAGTGTAACTGTTTGACAGTTAATGTGTCTTTTATAAATATAGTATTCTTCTTTCGTAAAGGATGATTCCTTTATCGAAAGATAGATTGATTGGAATGTCTAGTCAATCTTATGCATCATAGGATGATGGCATAATGAATATTATATTATATACGATTAAAGATGTCAATTTAATCGTAATTGTTACGAGTTATTTTGATATACTACAGACCATATGATGAGTCTTGAAACATGTTCTTTGTGATCTTTGAGATATTAAGAACGAGTTTATTATTCATGGAGAATTTAGTTTGCAACCATAAGGCCAGATTAGTTTTGATCTTAATTATGACATTAGATGGTTTATGTCATATAAAATAAAAAAATATGCAATGGGAGTGTCACCGTTGATTCTACTAAACTTGTAGAATCAGTTGCAACTTACGAAGTATTGACTTATGAAGTTGCATAGTGACCCTATATAGTAGAAGTTTTCATATTAGTGTGATGTTTGCGGTTGTCTCAAAGTATTTGGATTTGATTTCTAAATACATAGACAACTCAGAAGCTATAACACAATATTGATATAGCGTCTGAGTTATATTGATGTGGAATTTGGATTCTGCAAAATATGAATGATGCTAGCTAAGGAAAACGGTTGAGTTTGTTGGATAGACTCAATTTGTTAAAGCATGCTTACTTGTTCTTGCCTACCTCTTGAGTACTGGTGAGCTCTTGAGGGCCATGAGTATGCGATACACATAGAGATGTGTATAGGATACCGTGGATTGGCACTAGAGCAAGTGGGAGAAATTGTTAGGGCTGGTGCTCCAAGTGCCAATCCGGATCGTATTTATGTCCGATTCATTATTACGAGCGGTTCAATTTTCCATAATATTACTAATTTTACTGGTAGCACCCTTGTCTTTTATACACTTATTCGATCTAATATTGATTAGATTGAAACTGAATCTGGTTCAGTGATACGTGTATATTAGACAAAGACCCTAGGATTTACAGTATAGTGCGCAGTTACAACGTAGTTTATAATTGATATTGGGAAGCGCACTATTAGTTGTATATCCTTAAATAAAGTTCCTGGTCAAGATTTACTAACACGGGTCGGTTAGTAAAATCCGCTGAGACCAGTACATGTCGTATATCGTGACTTGGTCCGATGGTTTATCCCAGTGAACCATGCGTCTTGGGAGACTCGTATAGACATGTAGGTGTTTATTTGATAAGACACTGAACGACTCACTGAAGGTTTCCTAATAGATGGTACACTAACGTCAAAAGGAACCTTCTCGAGTTGAGCGAGCATAGTGGTTCTTCGACTTGAGATACCACCATCGATATATGAGCTATCCTCCACACTTTGATGGCAGTCACGTCAACGATCTAGCAATGATGAGACATCCGTCTGTTCGTTAGGTGTGGACTGATGCTTATGATATCCTGTGCGTAAAAAGATAGGATCTGTCAGTCCTGTGTACAGGGCATAGGCATCCTCATGTGTTTACGATCTAGTAAATCAATGGTCATGGTACTTCGGAAATCAGTTCCGAGTGTTATTTCGTGATCGTAAATTTAAAGTCGACTGTATTATACCGAACGGATTTGGCATTTTCATCTATATCCCAGGTATAATACGGATGGCCTGTGACGGAGGGATTATACGTATGCAGTGACCTCGGCTTGCATAGTTTAGCGAGATTATCCGTGGTCGTCATAATCCATGAGTGGGTGGATTATGGACACGAAATTGGATTTCGTGACGGATAAACTTAAACTTAGAGAGTCCCACAATATGAAATGTACTCGTTGAGCACTTGGGCAACTCGATATGAATAATACAGATTATTCATAATACTTAACCAGATTAAATGAGTTAATTCGAACCGTTTAATCGTTAAACGATAACACATGCAATTAGGAATTTTGTCCACTAATAATTATTGTGTATTTGTATTTGATACATAATACGATTAGATACACATTAATTATTCGTCAAATGAGATTTTGACACATGCCATGAATATATGCATTTATTATTTAATGTAAATAAAATACATATATTTGTGTTGATTAATTGTTTAATTATTTAATAGTTAAATAATTAAATAATTAAATTTTCCAACCTTATCTGATTGTCATTATGGATATGATACATGGTAATAAATAATTGGAACACTTGGCATGACTCGGATTTCACTTTATTATGTCCTAATTTGATTGGATAAAATAAAGTGAAATTATTTTTAATTTGATTAAAAAATAAAAAGACAAAATTGCTCCATTTTGACCACTAGTTTCGGTCAACAAGGGTTTTAAAATGAAAATTTTTTTCTCTCTCTTGTTTTTTTCAACATTGCCGAGAACCTCAAATGGAGAACGTGAAAAATAGGTTTCATTCAAGCTTGATGATTCAAGCTTATAAGCAAAGAAAATCAAGAAAAGGCTTATGGAATTTTGGAGTTTTAAAAGGTAATCTTCAAATCCCTAAAGCTTTGAAATTTGTTTCTAGTTTCTTGATTTCTTAAAATTATTCTAGAAATTCTTAGCTTATAATATTTTGGGCTTTTGGTTGTTGATGGTTGAATGTAAGTTGTTGAGCATGTGTGAAGTAAATTTATGAATATTATTGTAATATTATGCCAATTTATTCAATTGTTGATTTGTTACCATTCTAGAGTTATTTATCCACTCTAAATAACTTAGAATTGTTCTTGGGTTGTTCATATGTGGTGGGACTCATTTGGTGATTGATTAATTTGATTAATCTTGTGATAAAATTGGATTTAAGCATGAAAAGGGGACTGTTTTAACTTACTGGTCAGACCTGGAAGTAATTCTGATTTGGTGATGAAATTATAGTCTTTAGAATATTTTGGATGTAATTTGGGTGTTGGCACAATTGCCAAAAAGTATTTCCGACTTGAAATAAGTGAAAACGGCCAAAAACGGCGTTATCGGGTGGATTTTGAGCCAACCAGGTGACGGCTGTCCAAACAGTAAATCTGTCACTGTTCGTAAAAGTTTCGCGAGTTTTCAACTCTTTTTATGTTAATATTTGATATTGAATAAATAAGTTTATGTGAAATATGAATAAATTATTCATATTAAATATTGAATAATTTATTTGGTATTTTGAAAAAGTTATAAAATACGATTTCGTCCGAACCCGCGCTTCCGCTGCGCCCCATCGCCCAAAACCCCAACAGCAACTACATATATTATCCTTCAAGATAGAAAAAAAAAAATTGGACGTAAAATTTCGTGAATGAATGGTAAACACTATATCTGGTCTTGTAGACCTAATTGAAGGATTTGGAAGAGTCATAATCTTATTAGCAAGTGGAACAAAACTATGCATTGAAAATGCTCTATATTCAGGCAGGTTCGGTAGAAATCTGCAAAGCTTCAAAGATATTCGTAGAAATGGGTATCATATCGAGACTTTAGAAGAAAATGATATAAAATATATATGTATTACCAAAAACATCACAGGTATGAAATATATATTGGAAAAACTTTCGGCTTTCTCATTTGGATTGTATTATACAATCATAAATGCAATAGAAAGTCATGTAGTGATGAACCATAAGTTCAATAATCCAAAGATGTTTATGTTATGGCATAATCGTCTTGGTCATCCAGGAGCTACAATGATGCGTAGAATAATTGAAAATTCTAATGGGCATAAATTAAAGAACCAGAAGATTCTATTAACAGATTTGATCAACTGCTCCGCTTACTCACAAGGCTTATGATACGCCCATCTCCATCTAAGATTGTACAAAGGATTCAATGAGATATTTGTTGACCAATCCATCCACGAAAGTGGGTCTTTCCGTTACTTTATGGTTTTGATTGATACATCTGCACGGTGGTCACATGTTTGCTTGTTGTCTACATGTAACATTGCATTTGCCAAGCTACTTGTCCAAATGATTATATTAAGAGCACAATTTCCATATTATCCAATCAAAACCATACGACTAGATAATAATGGTGAACTTACATCCAAGTCATCTAACCATACCACTTTGATGACAATTGTACATTAGTTGAAATCGATATTGAACATCCAGTTCCACATGTACATACATAAAATGGATTGACAGAATCATTAATCAAATGAATTCAGGTAATTGCACGAACTTTGTTATTACAGTCTCAATTACCAATTGATACGCTTAAAAGTGGTTCTTTACTCTCAAGTATAAGAGTGTCGAAGTAATAAAATAACCCGGTAAGTCCAGGGTTGATCCACGAGGAATATATTTAGTAAAATAAAATAACAATTTGAGTAAAAATAAAAAGTCTTGATTTGTTTGAAGTGATTAGAGAATTTTAAATTGGATTGCAACAATAAAATAAAATACTAGGGTTAGGGAATCCACTTTTAATATTTCAAATTTAGAAATCTCACTTTTTATAAGATATAAATTGTCATTATTACCTAATTAATTTATTTCAGGAATTAATTATAACAAAACATATAAAATCAACCATAAAGGCGGTGATAATGTTTGTCTATAACAAGTCCAGTTAGGTACTCAATTATGCCAAATAAATAAAACCAGCCATGTAGGCGGTAACAAAGTTTGTCAATAATTAATTCATATTTAAATTAAGTATTAATCATTAGATTATAATTTATATATTATAATATAAGTGAGATTAATCTATATTTTCATTTTAAAAGCTTCACCATTTACCCAAGTAGAAAAAAATTAGCTACTCATAATTTGAATAAAAAAATACATAATTTTTATTACTGAAAGAAAAATAAAATACAAAAAAAACTTAAAAAATAAAACACACAATAGCCGGATCCCTTCACAAATTTTCAGAACGAATTCATGTGAAGGAAACTGCCCTGAAAAGATGCAGAGCATCCTCTATCAATGAAATTGCATGCAACTTTCAAGTTGCATGCAATTTACACAACATGACAAACAACTTTTGGTTTGTCATGTTGTGAATTTTCATTCAAGTCCGATTTGAATTTAGCTGTCACGCTCTTTTTGGGTTTTCTGGATCCTGAAATTCAGATCTCATATCCATTTTCCTGTTGAGCTTCCGAAGTAGTATTTTACC